>PVHT021183524.1:2555387-2634116 GCA_004024745.2 Catagonus wagneri
AAAGTGTGGGCCGTTTGTTATGCGGCCATGGGTAAGGAATACATCGGCTTCTGCTGGCTTCCCGTTCCTTGAGGATAGAGCCTCACTCATCTGCAGAGCCTCAGTGCCCATCTCATCCTGGGAGCTCAATATGTGCTTTTTAATTTAATTTTTATTTTTGTCTTTTTAGGGCCACACCTGCAGCATACAGAAGTTCCCAGGCTAGGGGTCGAATCAGAGCT
Organism: Catagonus wagneri; assembly: GCA_004024745.2. Taxonomy (NCBI): domain Eukaryota; kingdom Metazoa; phylum Chordata; class Mammalia; order Artiodactyla; family Tayassuidae; genus Catagonus; species Catagonus wagneri. The sequence goes on from PVHT021183524.1 coordinate 2,555,609, forward strand.
GTAGCTCCGGACCTACACCACAGCCACAGGAACGTGGGGTCGGAGCCGCATTTGTGACTTATACCACAGCTCGTGGCAACAACCCACTGAGCAAGGCCAGGGATCGAACTCACATCCTCATGGATACTGGTTGGGTTCGTGACTGCTGAGCCATGATGGGGAACTCCTCAGTATGTACTTATTGACTTAAAATTGGATTGTTCATGAGTTCCCACTGTAGTGGAGTGGATTAAGAATCTGACTGCAGGAGTTCCCATTGTGGCTCACTGGGTTAAGAACCCGACATAGTTTCCATGAGGATGCAGGTTCGATCCCTGGCCTCACTCAGTGGGTTAAGGATCCGGCGTTGCTGTGGCTGTGGTGTAGGTTGCAGATGCAGCTTGGATTCGGTGTTGCTGTGCAGCAGCTCGGGTCCCCGCAGAGGTGTGGGTTCAGTTCCAGCCCAGCGCAGCGGGTTAAATGATCTGGCATTGCCACAGCTTCAGTGTAGGTCACGGCTGTGGCTTGGATTCAGTCCCTGGCCTGGGAACTTCCTATGCTGCAGGTGGGGCCAGGAAAAAAATAAATGAGATTGTCTGTGCTCATGCGACATCTGAGGAGATGGATTAGCAGCTCAGAGGGACACAAGTGGGACAAGAATACGTGACCATAATCTACGCCCATGCCTGCCACCCTCAAGGGCTTTCTGCACCAACTCTCCCCATGCCCGTCTCTATCGGTGCCCCTCTCAGGGGTGGAGAGCTGGGCATCTTGAGTGGGAGCAACGGGCAGGGTGGGGTGTGTGGGCATGGCGTGTGCGTAGTGGGGGGTCTCCTCCGGAAGCACATTCCAGGGCAGAGCCCACTTCATCACCTTTCCTGTCACCATCATCCACACCCTCAGCACACGGATGTCACTCACTAGCAGCTACCGGGTGGCTTATATGCCTGGAGCCACTGCGCCTGCCGGTGCAGACAGGGATGGAGGAGGCAGCGCAGCTCACAGCCGACCAGCATTCTTCATTGGCTCTCTCTCCCTGGCCAGTTTTTTGGCTGTGCCCGTGGCATGTGGAAGTTCCCAGGCCAGGGATCGAACCCTTGCCACAGCAGTAACAACACTGGATCCTTAACCGCTAGGCCACTATAGAAGCACCCTTGGACATTTATTTTTAACAACCATGACCTCTCAGCATCCATGATGCTTTAGTAACAGATCTTCATTGTTGAAGACCACTGAACATCTGAACCCCGCAGAAGGAAAATATCTGTGGACGCAGAGTTCTGAAGTACAGGGTCTCCTTCAAAGACAAGATAAGGGACGTAGGCATTAACCATGTTATTCTACAAACAGATGCACTATGTCCGAAGGGTGGCCCCTTTGATATCACTAAGCTAACCCCTCATTGCCTATGCCTGTTCCTGGCCACTAACCTCATCACCCTCCTTAATAAAAGTCACATGGGCTTAAGCCTAGGAGCCTTTGTTCTGCAGAACAGAGTGCCTCCTTGTCCCCCACTTTCTAAATGTAAGAGTCTTGTGTGTCTTTGTTATACCGCGCCGTCCCTCTTCCAGGATTCCCCGTTGTCCTGTAGCCCTGGACGCGGTGCTTCATGAGACTGGACAAGGGGCAATGGCCTTCAAAGCCCAGCTCATAGCACAGAGCCTGCCACGTAGAAGATAGCCAATGAGTGGGAGGGGGAGGGGCTGGCATGCGCACACTGCGGTACGTGGAGTGGCTGGTCAACGCGGACCTGCCGTCTAGCAAATAGTCTGCGATAATCTATGTGGGAAAAGAATCTGAAAGAGAATGGATGTGTCCATGGGTATAACTGAATCACTTTGTTGTACAGCAGCAATCGTCACAACCTTAATAAATCAACTACACTTCGATAAAACTTTAAAAATGGAAACAAAGAGAAGAGTCCCAGTGAGAATGGAATGAACAGATGAATGAACACATTAATGTATCAGTGAGAGGAGGACAGCGATCCAGGCAAGCATGTGCCAATGCCCTGAGCCACCCACATGCATGGACACTTCTGTCTTGTCCTCTCCAGCTCCCTGCTGTCCTTTGAGACCCCACTCCAGGACTGGGGAGCTCATTCATGTTATCAGCCAGACCTGGCGAGCTTCATTCATTGATCAGCATCTCCTTAACAAAGTCTTTACAAAGGCAGGCACAGTTCTGTGGCATGCAAACATTCCACGCTCCCTGCTGGCTTCATCTTTCTCCCATTTAGAAAATCAACCAAACAGGCTGGAGAAAACAGCTTGAATTAAGACACACAGAGCCGGCTCCAAGAGGAACCGATGCCCTCATTCATCGCTCGCCTCCCTCTTCCTCGCAGGGGGTTCCGGGGGCAGCTGGCCGCCCGTGGACTGCAGCAGAAGCTGACCTGCCTTTGGGGGACTCCCCTCATGTGTCAGAGTCCCAGTTTTAATTCTTATGCTTGCCTATGAAGCTAAAAGTTGTTTCCCAAGCATCCCAACCTGGGCCAAGCCTCCTGGCATCACAAGAGCACTCTGAGCTGTCCGTGAACCTCTTTCTCTGATCTCTGTCTCTGTCCCTCTGTCTCCCTGCATTCATTGCAAAGGATGTTCTGACTGGGAAGTGGGGGGGGGGCGGTGGTCCTGCCCTTCTGCCCCCTCAGACTCTGACCCCCAAACTGGGACGTGAGGTGGTGGGAAGGGACTGGCACCCCGCCGTTTCCCACTCGGAGACCTCCAGGACACTGTGTCCCCCACCCAGCCCCCCACCAGCCCCCCACGCTCCTCCACACTCAGCACACCATCTCTTGATCGTTCCTGCCCTCACATCGCCATGGTGACAGCACTAGAGCGCTGACGCTATTTCCCAGAATGGACAGACACGGTCCCCCACCCCGAGGACAGCTCCCCTCAACGGCCTAACTCTGCCCCCACCCCTGGATAGGCTGCAGGGCTTCCCAGCTGCCCACGGCCTGCTTGACGGCCCTCGGCCCTCGCAGGATGAAGGGGCCCAGGAGGGGAGAAAGGGAAGCGGGGCGGGGCTGGACCCTGGCGGAGGAGCGGGGAAGGGTAGGGGCAGGGAGCTGGGCGCAGGGGCCAGGCCCACCTGCCCACCGGTGCGGAGGCCGCAGCTTGCTCGACGTGCCCTTAGGGGACTAAATAGATGCAGTGCAGGCCAGAGAATACTGCGTGGCAGGCAGCGGGGCCCAGGGCCTGGGAGTCAGGAGGCCTGGTGCCGACGCCCGCCCTCTGCAAGGCCCTGCGCTCCGGACACTGACCACATTCAAGCTCCTCGCAGCTTCTTCCGCAACGAGGCGGCACAGGACCGGGCAGCCAAAGAGCATCGGCAACAAGGGGTGACGCGTGAGGACGGCGGCGGTGGGGCTCAGAGGTCTAGACGGAGCCAGGGGCTGCAACCTGCGGCAGCTTCCCGAGGGGCGGGCTGGACCAGGCAGGGCCTTGCAAGGCTCGGGGGCCAGAGCCAGTCCAGGAAGGAGCAGGGAGGTCCCCGGGGGAGGTCGGGGCAGGCTGAGGCAGGCGGGTATAGGGAGGAGAGGAGGGAGTGAATGAGTGGCAGGAGCCAGTGTGAGAGGCACAGAGCCAGGGCCATGCCGGGTGGGCGCCCGCGGGCCCCTCGAGAGGCAGCGTCGCCGCAGCTGTTTCTGGGGTAGCCGGGCGGAGGTGTGGGGCTGCTAGGGTGGATGTCTCTTCCCCAGGCCCCAACCATCCCTGTTCTCATCGGAATCCCGTGGCGAGAGGCCGAAGCACAACCAGAAATGTTCCAGCAAAAAAAAAGACGCAGTGGTTCTTGGCAAACTTTTTTGGCTAGAACATTTCCGGCTGGGCTCCAGGCACATCTGGGGTCACCCTTTCCTTAGCCGGTTTCCGGCCCGCGCTCCTGCCTTCCTCGGCTCTCCTCTGAGCCCTCCTCTTCATCATCATGTAACAGCGCCACAGGTCCCCACCCCAGGGACCCCCACTCTGAGGCCCAGAACCCTCCATTTCCCTCAGGGGCTGGGGTGCCCAGGACTGAATGGGGGCTCCATCTTCAAAGGGTCTTAGGAGCAGGTGTCTTTGAGGCCTCCTGTCTATGATGCCACGACAGCCATTGTTGTGTGTTGTCTATCAGGCCACAGGGTGAAGGGCTCCGCTTCCATTAAGGAAGGAGAGTCAGGCAACATGGGGGTGAATGATGACCTGACAAGCCCATGGGCAGCACGCCCTGTGCCCAAGAGGGGATTCTTCAGGGGCCCCGGCCCTTGGCCCAGCCAAGTGTTGAGCAGCAAGCTGGCTTCCTGGGGTAGCCTGAAGACGGCCGTTCCAGGGGGGCCGGGGTCTCCCACCCCCCAGACCACAGCGGCGGGCCTTACCCCAGCCTATGCTCAGGTAGAGCCTGAAGATGCGCTGCTCCGAGAAGACGGACAGGGCCAGCAGCGTGTACAGGTACGCCCCCTCCACCAGGAGCCAGAAGTAGTTGGCGGCCACGCAGTACTGCATGAGCAGGAACACCAGGCGGCAGCCCAGAGAGTCCTGGGGGCGGGGGGGGTGTCCTCAGGGGAGGACAGCTCGGCCCCCGCCCCGGCCGCTCTCCTGCCGAGGGTGCTGAACGCAGGAGGAGAGAGCCGGCACCTTCCACCTTTTCAGAGAACCTGACCAGCTTTAGCTCCCCCCGCCGTCGCTAACCCGGGCGCACAAAGCTAACGCTGTCCCCATAAAGGCGAGAAACTGAAGCTCAAAGTTCCATCACTTGCCTAAAACTTCGTGAAGTGGCAGACCCGGAAATTCAACCGAGTCTGTCTCTAAAAACCCCTGCCCTGAGTCAAACTGAGAACTTTCTAAGGGCAGGGCAGTAGCTCCGTCCCTAGACCACGGGCTCCCCGGGGGGAACTGCCTCTCCCCTCAGACTGGGGACTCCATGAGCACCAGGCCTGGGGAGCTCTCGCCTTTCTCCGTGCCAGGCCTGAATGGGTTCGTGGAGGCGGACTTTCCCGGCCGCCCGCCCCCCCGGACCACACACCTGATAGGAGAGAAGCCCGTCCCACTGGTGCTGCTGGGCGGCCGTGCTGTACATCCACTTGAGGGCTGCATCCTTGATGAAAACGGACAGCGCTCGAAGGATGAAGGATGCAAAGAGGTTCAGGTGGATGTAGTTCCGAGTACAGTGCAGGTGTCTGTGGGAGAAAGCAGGGCTTTTCCTGGCACGCCAGCCAGCAGTTCTGCCCCACAGCCCCTGGTTCTCAGGCTCGGGCACTCCTCGGGCACGTGTCCCACTCTGGGACCCGGCCCCTGCCTTTCTTCCTCTGAGAGTGCCCTTCTTCCCCAAAATCTTGAAGATCCTTTGGGTCTAGCTCAAGTCCCGCCTGTCTGTAAGCCTTCAGCCGCGCAGCTACTGACACCCCTGCTCTCATCCACATTCTGTCCTCTTTGCTGCATCTCCTTTTCTGCAAAGTCACGTGTAACCCAAGCGATTTGTGTGAGGACCACTTTCCCCACCGGGGAATTGCTTGTTTTCTTGATGACAGCCTCACATCTAACATGCCTCTGGGCTGCCTTACAGAACCAAGAATTCAAAAAGTTTCGGATGCAACTTTAATATCCTTTCATGTAAAAACGCATAGCAAACTGGAAACAAAGGGGCGTTTCTTAAACTGCTAAGAGCTAACTGCCCAGACAAGGAGCAGACATCATTCTTTGTCTGCTTGTTTGTTTTGGCCGCCCCGCAGCATATGGAATTCCCAGACGAGGGATTAGATCTGAGCCATGGTCAAGACTTAAGCTGAAGTTGCGACAACACCAAATCCTTAACCCTCTGTGCCAGCACTCCCGAGACACTGCTGAGCCTGTTGAGCCACAGTGGGAACCCCGCAGACATCATTCTTAACTGAGAAATTTTAGAAAGATTCCGTTTAAAATCAGGAATAGGAGTTCTCTTGTTATGCAGTGGGTTAAGGATCTGGTGTTGTCACTGCAGTAGCTTGGGTCGCACCTGGCACACAGGTTTGATCCCTGGCCCTGTGAACTTCCACATGCCACGGGTGTGGCCAAAAAGAAAAAAGTGGCTAAAATCAGGAACAAAATAATGATTATCTAGCCTTAAGAGACTCTCATCACATCTCTTCAACACTGTACTACAGATTGTGGCCACTATAAGAAGACAAGGGGAACAATGTATAAGAATTGCAAACAAAGATGCAAAATTGTCATTGTCTGTAAATCATAGAGAATCTTCTTAAGAAATCCAAGATAATCGACACACAAATCAGTAGAACTAATCAGAGTTTATTCAGCAGGGTCGCTGATATCTTTATGTACATCAGCAAAAGTACAATTTAGAAGTAAATGTAAGGGAAATTTAAAAAATTCATTTGTGCAAGTTTTTAACTGGCTACCCAGAAATAAGTCTAACAAAAGATGGGCAAGATTCCTATGGAGAATACAGTAAAATTGGCTTAAAAGTATTAAAGAAGACTAAAATTAATGGAAGATTCATCAGATTCATGGAAAGAAAGCCTCACTATCTTGGAAGTGTCAATTACCCTCACTTTAATGGATAAATTCAATAGGGCTATAATAAAAATTCCAAGAGTGTGTGTGTTTTTTTTTTTTTGATGGCACTTTTAAAAATTTGTAAAGAAGACAGAGTTCCTATAGTGGCTCAGCAGTAACAAACCTGACTAGTACCCACGAGGACGCAGGTTTGATCCCTGGCCTCGCTCAGTGGGTTAAGGATCCTGCATTGCCGTGAGCTGTGGTGTAGGTCGCAGATGAGGCTCGGATCATGTGTAGCTGTAGCAGTGGTATAGGCCAGCGGCTACAGATCCGATTCAACCCCTAGCCTGGGAATCTCCATATACCGAATTTTCGGCCCTAAAAAGACAAAAAAAATTTTATAAAGAAGAGCCAGAGACTAATAGTCTGGACATTCCTAAAGAACCACAAGATTGGGGCCATTGCTATAAGAGAAACAAGATTTTAAATTAATCTGTAGTAGTTAAGGCCTCACGGTATTGGAAAAAAGGGAGATAACCAGACCAATGGGAAAAACATCCAGATGACAGCAAGCCACCCAGGCGCAGATGATGCTTGCTGCATGGCAGAGGAGGCATTGCAAACCGGCAGGGGAGCAGGGGCCTACCAATAAATGGTCCCGATGCAATTAACGAAAAGAGAAATTAAATCTCTTGTAGACAAAAATAAATTGCAGGTTCAATAAGGAGCCAGAAGGGAGATGGAAAACTTACAACCCTAGATAAGGAAAGGTTTCTTAACTCTTCAGGAAAGAAATTTGGCCTTTGGGAAAAAAAATTTGAAAGTTGTTTTATCAATTGGAAACAAGAATTTTTATCAATTGATAACACTCATTGATAAATTTTGTCTGTCAATAAAATCAGATACACTGATATATTTCTTGCCATTAAAATTCAGGACTTCTATATATAAAAGGCACCATAAAGGGAGTGAAAAAATAAACCACAGACTGAGAGGATATATCCTGGGTTACTGTACAGAATACATAGGGAATGCCTAAAATTAAAAAAAAAAAAACAAAAACAAGCTGATGTGATAGAAGATAATAAGAAAAAATGTGTGTGTGTATATATATATACATATCTTGCCCATACATATGACTGGGTCACTTAGCTGTGTAGCAGAAATTGACACAACATTGTAAATCAACTATATTTTAAATTTTTTTAAAAAAAATTTTAAAAAGTACAAGCCGAACTAGCCAGTAAAAAAGTAAGCAAAAGAGGAGTTCCCATCATGGAGCAGAGGGAATGAATCTGACTAGGAACCATGAGGTTGTGTGTTCGATCCCTGGTATCACTTGTGGGTTAAGGATCCGGCATTGCTGTGAGCTACAGTATAGGTCCCATATGCATCTCGGATCTGATGCTGTGACTGTGGCGTAGGCTGGCAACTGTAGCTCCAATTGGACCCCTAGCCTGGGAACCTCCATATGCCATCAGTGCTGCCCTAAAAAACAAAAAAACAACAAAAAAAAAAGTAAGCAAAGGATACGAATAAGCAAATCCCAGAATGAAACAAAAAGAATGCTAGATTTCTCTAGAAATCAGGGATCTGCAAATTAAAATCATCATGACATATTTCACACTTCAGATTAGCAATAATTAAGCCTGAAAATAGGAATTATTGGCAAGGATGCTGAGGGAGCTCTCAGGCATTACTGGGAAGAGGGCAAACTGGTACTGCCACTTTGGAGAGCAACTTCACAACACGGAATAAAAGTGCAGCAGCACGCGGTACCCAGGCCAGGCAATTCTACCCAGAGGCAGGTGGCCCTGGGGAAATGCAAAGGGGTCATGGGTAAGAATGTTCATCATCGCATGGTTCATGATTCAGAGAAGAAGAAGAAGAAGAAAAAAGCACCTCAAATGCCCATTAAAAGGATGACAAATAAATAAACTGTAATATACCACACAACAGAGTGACCAAATGAAACAGAACTGCCTGTGTCAACGTGAATGAACCTCACAAAAAACATCACGTCGGGCCCCAAACAACACTGCAGAAGAAAGAATATGTCCAACATGCCATCAGAAATATGTAAAACCCACGCTACATATTTTTACAGATACTTAGGAATGTGGTAAAGTTTAGAGAGCCGCGTGGGAATTATAAGCGCCCCCTCAGGGTTTCCCTTTGGTGGGGAGCGGGAGGGAGGGTGTGTGTGTGCACAGGTGACTTAGTATCAGACACTGTATTTTCACATCTCTGAACACTTCATTATAAAAGGAGAGAAAATTCATTGACTGAATGCATTTATTGAGCACTGACTGTGTACCCAGCCCAGACTCTGCCAGGAGCCTTGGGGACCACAGGAGGAATGTCACTTCTCCTGTTCCCGCTGGCTGGTCTCCTGAGCTCCTGGGAATCCTTCTGGCCTTGAACCCAGCCCTCCTAGCCCACCGCCATCAGTGCAGAGGGAGGGGGAAGAGCCTGGAACTTTGCAAGGAAAGGCTCGTCTAAGTTAGACTCAGGGAAGAACTTTCCCACGGGAGCTGACAAGCTCCGAAAGGGAGCGGAATTCCTAAACCCCGGAGGTCTTGTCTAAAATCGTACTCAATTCCCGATCATTTAGGTTACATGTGTAACCTACTCCTATCGTCCACTGTTAGGTGTGGGGTGTGTGGTGCGTGTGTGTGTTTGCTTTTTCCTTTTTTGCAGCGTTATACGCACATGTTCACAGGGTAGAGACTAGTAAGTAGAGATTAGACTAAGGCCACCATATCGTGGCCTGTGTTTTCAGCCTCATATTCTTTTTTTTCTTTTTAGGGCCACACCTGCGGCATATGGAAGTTCCCAGGCTAATCGGAGCTGCAGCTGCCGGCCTATGGCACGGCCGCAGCAATGCGGGATCCTTAACCCACTGAGCGAGGCCAGGGTTTGAACCCGCATCCTCATGGATACCAGTCTGTTTCTTAACCCGCTGAGCCACGCGAGAATGCCAGCCTCATATTCTACGTACGAGCCCTGGGACATATCTTAGGAGCGGAACCCTTGCACCGTTGCTTCAGCTTGGTGAGCCCTCTTCTATTTGGGGACAGAGCGGTGGCTTAGGCTGAAGCCGCCCCCTTACCTGAAGCCCAGGAGGATGGCCGAGGCGATGACCAGCGCGGAGAAGGAGAGGGCGTAGCCCACCGTGTAGATGACGTAGAGGGACAGGAGCTGCTCCTCTGGGGAGCTCTGTGTGCACACACGGGGGAGACGGTGTCGGGGGTGGCCCACAACGCTTCTCTCCCACATCCTTCTTTCCCATGGAACGGGGATGAGGCGGGGGTCCGGAACCGAGAGAATAACCCACGGCGATGGGCCTCGGATTTCCAGGGCCCTGTTCCCAGGCCAGAGATGAGCAGACACCACCTCTGTCCAGAAAGCGTGGTGGGCACAGCCCCAGAGGCAGGGGGTGAGCAGATGGCCACAGACCAGCCGGCCAGGTGCCCAGGTCCCTGCTGCCATGAAGCGGGCACCCTGCCACCCCACTGCTCGCCAGCTCAACTCACTCGGTCCCCACGCTTGGACTCCTCACACTCGGACAGGTCCCTCCAGGGCAGGCTGGAGTTGTCCTCGTGGAGCCACAGGCCGTCAGCCGTGCAAAAGCGGTACACGTGACCCTGTAGCACTGCGGGGAGAGACGCAGGAGGGAGCTGAGTCCCGGCCCGAGGCCACCAGGTCCTCACTCCTCCCCACCCGGAGGGTCACCCCTGCAGCCCCGGAACTGACCCCTTGGAGTCAGCGACACCTCCTCCGCTACACACGCGCATGCGTGCGCGCGCGCGCGCACACACACACACACACACACACACACACAGCACTCAGCCTTCCTCTCCTGCATATGCCTGTGTGGCCCAAGTCACATAGGTGACCTGACCAGCCCCACCCTCAGTGTTTTCTGCCAAACTGGAATGCAGTTTGATGAATTCACACTTTTGAGATGAGTCCACTCTAGCCCATTTCCACATTCCCGCCTCAAATCACGCTGCAGATGAGGTTGGGTGCTGATGAGCAGTGGCCCTGACAGACCCACAGCCACCTCCTGTAATTTCTTTCTTTCTTTTTCTTTTTTCTTTTTGTTTTATGGCCACGTATGGAAGTTTCCAGGCTAGGGGTCAAATCGGAGCTATAGCTGCCGGCCTTCGCCACAGCCATAGCAACGCCTGATTCAAGCCGCCTCTGCGACCTACACCGCAGATCACAGCAATGCCGGATCCGTAACCCACTGAGCGAGGACAGGGCTCAAACCCGAATCTTCATGGATACTAGCAGGGTTCTTAACCCGCTGAGCCATAACAGGAGCTCCCCCTGTGATTTCTGATTCTCAGAACTCAGTGCCTACCTCAGGCAGCGCAGATCTCAGGAACAAAGTGGGCACAGAGCCCCTGAGAGAAAGAATGAGACAGAGTTCAGGGAGCCCCAGTCTGAGGGGAGACACAGCCCTGCCCTTAAGAAGTTCTAATCTAATGGAGGAGATCCAGCCCTGCTCTCAGAGATCACCTGATTAAAAAGGAATACATAGTCAAGGGTAAAGACACAGCCCTTAGGGACCCTCCATTCAAAAAGGGGAATCAGCTCCTCGCTTCAAGTAGCTCCAAGTAGTCGGAGATGGAGACTGTCCTTGTCCCAGTCTGAGGGTGGGGAGAGATCCTGTCCTCAAGGAGCTCCCAGGGTCAAGGAAGGAAGTACGGTCCCTGGCTTCAGGGAATCAAGATGCTCATAGGAAAAACAAACAAACAAACAAAACACAGAAAAAGTGCTCAGAAAGAAACAGGCTAAGTGCAAACCGCGAGAGATCAAGCAGAGGTGGGGCGGCGCTGGGGGTGTGACTTCTGCCTGTGCCCACTCACACCGTGTCTGGGCATCTGGCACTGACACAATCGCCCTGCTGAGCCTCACGTCCATTGCCCAGGGAGGTGGGTCACAAGAGGGGCGGGGGCGTATGTCAGAGGAAATAGCAGTCTGACCCCAGGGCCAGGAAACCAGGGACAAAAGCAGGGAGAGGTTTCTATGAAGGGAGCTGTAGCTAGAGACTTTAAAATCCTATTTTTTGGCCATGACCACAGCATGCCTAAGTTTCCAAGCCAGGGATTAAACTGCTACCATGGCAGAGCCTTAACCAACTAAGCCACCAGGGAACTCTAAAAAGATTTCATTTTTTTGTCTTTGGAGGGCCACACCACGGCATTTGAACGTTCCCAGACTAGGGGTCAAATCGGAGCTGCAGCTGCCCGCCTTCACCATAGCCACAGCAGCGCTGGATCTGGGTCACGTCTGCAACCTACACCACAGCTCACCGGATGCTTAACCCACTGAGTGAGGCCAGGGATCGAACCCGCAGCCTCATGGATAGCAGCTGGGTTCATTTCTGCTGCACCACAACAGGAACTCTTTGAAGGACATGTGTTTTAAAAGACTTCCCCAGGAAGAGAAACGGAACCCTGAAAAATCCAAGGGCAGCACTTCCGGCAGTGGGAGGAGCAGGGTCCCAATAGCCCCTGACGCATTTATGAACAAAATCGGGCAAAGACAAAGGCAGGGAAGGGGAGGCACTGGGTCTGAGTTCAGCAACTGGAAGGGCCCCCGAATGCCTCTCTTATCTGCTGCGTGGATGCCTGAAATTCTTCACCGGGCTTGCGTCTTCTGATAGGAGGCCCAAACCAACCTCAGTGGTAGATGAGCCCAGAACAGTGATGGGGATCCTGGTCAGCTCCGTTGGGGGGAGACTGATGTCAGAAGCTTGTCTGGCAGCGCATTCTGACGGGAGGAAAAGAGGAGGCAGAGGGGCCAGGCAAGGGAGAGGATGCGGCAATGGAGCCCAAACCCTCGAAGCGCCATTTCCCCAGGACTCAGCCCGTAGCAATGTGACCCAAATGACACCCACTTGCCACAGGTGGCACAGGGCCTGGCACACAAGAGGCACTCTGACTGCTGGTTCTCTGCCTACAGGCCCCCTTTGAACCCTCTCTTAGTTTTTGAACACCTGCTGTAGGCCTGACACCTTTGAACATCACAACCACCTTATGAGGCAGGCACAGCTAATTCCATTTTACAAACGAAGAAACCGAGCCTCTGAGAGGCCAAGTGACCCGCCCAAGGAAGTGACAGAATCAGGACTGACGCCCCCAGCTCTTTTTCCCCAGAGGCCAAAAGTGAGCATCCAGGCTCGCTGTTAACAGTCAACAACGGCCATGTGCCTTTTCTCTGCCCTTCCTCCGGGCTCGGATTTGTCCACTTTCAGTGTCCTCCCAGCAGTTCCTCACGCTAGTGTGGAGCCCTGACACCCCGCGCCACTCTGGGCCCCTGCTCAGGGCCAGCTGGGAGGGTGGGGAGGCGGTGTGTGCACAGACCCATGTGTCACGGGCACAGTGTCAAGGCAGCACCGCATCCCTGAGAAGCTCAGTGAGCCTACGCGAGTGCGTCTGTCAACTGTCCTTCATTAGCAGCAAATATTAAAAGCCAGGGCTGGTCCTGGCCGGGCCGCGGTCCCCAGACGCCCGTCTTGGCTGGAGGTGGGGTGGGTCTGGGCGCAGCCCGGCTTTGATAAGTGCCCAGCTTTATCTGGCCTAGGAACTGCTGGTAAATCACAGCCAGAGGCTCGGCGCTGGTCTTGTCAACACCAGGAGGCGGCCGGCCACATGCCAGGAGGCCCAGGGATATTTCATTAAGTCAGATTCTGGTGCTGGAAATAAAACCCCCAATTAAACACTTCCCCTCCCGGAAACTGCAGCGGCGTCTGTAATCAAGCTAACAGCCGCCCTTCCACGTGGACGCGGGCACTCAGGGCTGTGGAGAGCCGCTCATGAATCCATTAGCTCCTGTACCCTGGCAACGGCAGCGGCCAGCAAGGGCTCCGGGGCCCTCCTGTCCCAGGCCGGGCAGCCGAGATTCGAAGAAGACAGTCTCAGGCCCTCCGCAGAGTGCTGGAATAAGTGTCAAAGGCAGGGCTTGAACCCAAGGCATGAGCTAGGCGTGGGGGCGAGGGCAATGCATCCCATCATGGCCCCTAGGGGAGGAGCCCAGGTTCTGAACCACAGACCCAAGTTCAAATCCTGGTTCTGCCCTCAACTAGCTGTGGGACTTTGGGCAGACGCCCCTGGGTCTGTTTCCTCATCCGTAAAATGGGAAACATAATAACTTCCCAGGTCTGTGGTGTGAGGATTAGGAGATAAAGCATAGGAAGCACTTGGTGTCCAGCAGGCCTTCAAAGCACAGGCACAGTGGAAGCCCTGCTGCTGCCACCTCCCAATTCCTGCGAAGCCCCCGGCCCTGCTTTCTCTGCCCACTGGCTCTGGCCTGGGGCCGAGGAGACCACCACACCGGCGCTCCTCCAGGACCAGGCCGGGGCCTCAGTGTCCCTCTGGCACCTCGGGCCTGCCGTGAAAACTCCTGGCTCAGCATTACTCAAGGGAGGCACCTGCCAGAGTCTCGAAAAATTGTGAGTTATAAGCTTTTTTTTTTTTTAAAGCATTTTACGACTCTCCTATAATTAGAACCAAGCTAACAAACAGGTAGGGATCGGGAGGGGGCGCGGCTAATGCGACTGGAATGATTTGCGATGAGCAGATCAGCTGCTTGTGGGTAAAGAGGTTGCTGGAGGGCCCTCGGGCGGCGATAGGCTCTCGGGAGCCACTTCAGCCTCTTCCAGTTTACCGAGGAAATCTCGTGGACACGAGGCAGCTCCTTTGAACATCTTCCTTCCTTGACCCACCTGCCCCCGCCCTCTCGGTGCAAGCCCCAGTTCCGACTTGGACGGGTCCGAATTCAAGGGCTGGCTCCGGGGATGCTGAACGGCTCTGAGGCCTGAGGCCTGGCCTCACTTCTGAGGTGACGCCTGGCTGAGCTCTCATCCTGGAGGGGCCACCTGCCCCCTTCTCCGTCTCCACCTGCCTGTTCTCTCAGGCTGGCCCCCATGTCACTTCTCTCCGGAAGACTTCCTGATGCTGCACCCCAGGCAGAAGAGGCAGCCCTGAGCTCCCTCAGCACCGCTTCTGGGCCCTGAGCTGACTCCTCCAGCTCCATGAGGAGGTCTCCCCCTCTCCCCGACACCCACTCACTCACACCCCACTAAGGTCTCGCTCTGACATCACTAGCTCCCAACAGAGAGAGACCTGGCCCAGATAACTGTTGGGGGCTTTTGTCGGTTTTTTGGGGATTTCTTTTTAGGGCCGCACCTGCAACATATGGAAGTTTCCAGGCTAGGGGTCGAATCGGAGCTGCAGCTGCTGGTCTACACCACAGCCATGCCAACACCAGATCCAAGCCGTGTCTGTGACCTGCACTGCAGTTTGTGACAATGCTGGAGCCTTAACCCACTGAGCGAGGCCAGGGATCAAACCCATATCCTCATGGATACTGGATGGGTTCTTAACCCGCTGAGCCACAATAGGAACTCCCCAGGTACCTGGCCTTTTTTGTTCATTTGTTTGTTTTTTGTTTTGCGTTTTTTTTTTCCTGCTTTTTAGGGCCACATCCACAGCATACGGAAGTTCTAATCAGAGCGGTAGCTGCTGGCGTACATCACAGCCACAGCAATGCTGGATCCTTAACCCACTGAGCGAAGCCAGGGATCGAACCCGCATCCTCATGGATAATACTTGGGCTCATTACCACTGAGCCACAGTGGAAACTCCCCCAGGTTCCTGTTTTGAATTTAATTCTTTCTCTAGGCACTCATCCTCTGCCCTGCTCTGCATGCCAGAAGGCTGCCCCTGTGGACAGCAACACTCGGGCTCCCCGCTGGGTTTGGCCAGTCAGAGCACCAACAGGAAGCAGAAGGGCAGAAGGAGAGAGAGGCCGGGGTATTTCTCCCGTGCTGCCTTCTTGCCTCAGTTCTGAGGTTCTGGCAGTGGCTTTGTCCCTCTGTGGCCATGGCCCTGCCCTGCTGGTGGCCTCTGCACCACCATGACCTCCAGCTGCCATGAGGGGCCCATAGCCCCGTTCCTGCCCCACGGCCACTCAGGGCCAGGGATGCTAAAGCTTCCCACCATGAGGCCCTTGGTGCTTTATGTATTTTATTGGCCCTTAACCCTGCTCAGCCTCTGTAAGTGGCCCGTCCATTAAAGCCCTTTCAAATCCCTAGCCGAGTGTGTTTTCTTACAGGATCCTGCCTGAGACCTCCCCACCCCTAACTCCCACTGTGAAGTTCTTCCACAGGCTACTCCCTTGATCAGCCCAAGAAAGTTCCAGAACTGTCCCCTTCCTGATCCCCCATGTCCTGGGACGGGGGAGGGGAGCCTCCAGTGCCGAAGGGCAGCCAGGACAGGCCAGAGAGAGCAATTATGCTGCAGAAGCTCGGCGGGGGGCTGTCCCTGCAAGTCCCTGACTCAGGGAGAGGGAAGAGGGAGGCAGAGTCTGTGATCCAAGTGTCACACGCAGAGCGGATGAGCCCGGTAGGCCGGGGAGGGGAGCGGAGGCTGGCAGGGGGCCTGCGCAGTGGCCGTTATCTTCGTGGAGAAAGCAATAAAACCGTGTTCGCTCATAAACGCGCACCACCAGGACCTATTTCCTGCTCAAATAAAATTAAAGGTGATGGATGGAGCTGCGAGCGGCAGGCAGAGCTGGGGGTGGCTTAGTGCTGAGTGATGGGCCCTGTCCTGGGCCTGGCTCCCTGGGGTCTAGGGGCCCAGCCCAGGCCGGCCAGGCGGCCGGTCCCAGACCTCTGGGGGGCCCGGAAAGCATGTGTGTTGCGGGAGGCGGAGGAGAATAAGTCGGGTGGGTGGAAAAAAACGACGTCCAGTTTTTAAGAACCTGCCATCCTCCCAACACCTGGCTTTATCTCATCTCCCACATGGTGAGCTGCGGCCCAGAGAGGTCTAGAAATTTGCCCAAGCTCACACAGCCACTCAGAACAGCATCAGGCCGAACCAGAAGATTGCAGGACTCAACTTTTTCATCCAGAGGGAGGGGGCGTGCAGCTCACTGTCCTCCTTCAGCATGTGCCCAGCCAGCAGAGGCCCAGGCCACTCACGTCTCCTTGCCTCCTTGCCCAGAGCCACATGCACAGGAACACACACACACACACAGGTACACACACTTGCACGCACACTGGAGGAAGCCTGGTGCAGCAGTGGCATGCACTTAGTTTATTTTTTTGTCTTTTTTTTTTATGGCCACCATATGGAGGTTCCCTGGCTAGGGGTCCAATCGGAGCTATAGCTGCCGGTCTATACCACAGCCACAGCAACGCAGGATCCAAGACCTGTCTATGACCTACACCACAGCTCACGGCTGGATCCTTAACACACCGAGTGAGGCCAGGGATCGAACCTGCAGCCTCATGGATGCTAGTCAGATTCATTTCTGCTGAGCCACGACGGGAACTCCCACACACACTTACTCTAAACCAGACTCCTCGCCTGATTCCTGGGTCTGCTCCTCACTCGCTGCGTGAGCTTGGACAAGTCCCTTAGCATCCCTGTGCCTCAGTTTTCTTCTCTATAAAACGGATCATCAGTGCACGTGCCTCCCAGGAAGAAATGCGTGTAGGTATGTAAAGTGCCCGCAGCAGCCACAGTGGCAGGTGTGAAGGGCACCCATGGGCTCTGTGTCTTACTCAGGTGCCGGCCTCCCCGTGGACCTTGGCGACAGGTGGGCATGCTGGGAGGGGAGAGCAGGAGCCAGCCTCTCAGGACTCCCGCCTGGGCTTCGTCTTCACCTGTGTTCCGAGGTGAAGCTCCCCCTGCCAGGTGCCATGATGTTCCACTCAGGGGCCATCTCCTCCAGGAAGCCCACTGGCTTCCACAGTACACCCTCGTCCTCACACTCGCTTCTGGGCCGGCTTCTGCTTGGTCTTAGGCACCCTCAAGGCGTGTAACTAAGAGCACAGGCTGTAACTAAAAGCACAGGCTGGCTTCAAATCCTGGCCCTGCCGTGCCACGTCATCTGGAGCAAGTGGCTTAAACTTTCTGGGGCCTTGGTTTCCTTACCTGTACAAGAAGCATAACCACGGGTAGTTATAAAGATTAAGTGAATACTCTGCTTTCAGGGCAGGACTGGGCACATAGCAGGTACTCAATTAATGCTGCTATTATTAGTGTTGGATAGAATCTTCTCTTCCTTACTGAGACTGTGAGCCCTTTGAAGCAAAGGTGCACGTCTCCTGCCGGGGGCCTGGGTCAGATGGTAGGGGCGGGGGCCCGTTAACTGCCCCTCCCCACAGAGCTCCCCCTGCAGCCTCTGCTGGTTCCTACTCCAAAGACCTTCTCACCTACGCAGTCACACTGTCCCAGCACAGGGTGTCCCCGGCAGACAGGAGTGAGCTGAGGAGGGCCCGGGGGACAACTATACCCACCTGGGTTCATCTGAGCAGCGAACCGCTGGAGAGTTAGGAGGAGGCTGTATAGGGCACTACCAGGGCTACTAATACACACACACACACACACACACACACACACACACACACCCCAGAGCAATGCACCTCTGGGTCACTCCTCCCCCACCCAACACCCCCAGGATCTGCTATCTGACTCCTTTCCCGGCCACTAGATACAGGGGGTGGGGGTGGGTCTTAAGTCAGACCCCACGCTTTCCCCATAGACTCCACCTGCCAGCACAGGCCTCAGGCTGAGATTACACCTGACACCCCCCTCAGCCCCCGCCCCTGCCCCCAAGGAAAGACAGGCAGACCGCTGTTAGGAGGCCTCTGGAGCGGGGAGGGCTGCGTCTCAGCAGAAAGGAAGCAGTTCGCCCCCTGCCCCAACTCCACCCCCTCCCGGGCCTCCGGGACACAGGAAGGGAGGTCCATGCATGTGCGGGAGAGGGGACTCACCGCTGCTGGCCCAGGGCAGGTACCAGGGACAGCTGACGTTCACAAAGGAGCCCGGCGGCCCATCTGGCCAGCACGCATAGTCATCAAAGGTCCGGTTGCAAAACAGGCCTGGTGCAGGGGGATAGTGTCTCAGTCCCCGCCTGGAGGGGACACTTCCCCTCCTCACCCAGCACCGCCTCTGCGGAGGCGTCCTGCCCCCCAGCACTTTCCCACCCGGCAGGTGCCCCTTATCAGCAGGGAGACTTTGAGCAAAGTACTTAGGGCCTCTGTTTGCTCATCTGTAAAATGCGGTTGATCCCTGGGCCACAGGGCTTGGTGGGGACCAGCACTGGGTGTAGGACAGATATCCAGGCACAGCAAGTGCTCAGTAGACGATCCCCGTGGGCCCATTCTTAAGTTTCTCACTGCCGAGGAGGGGGATGGTAGCTCTCAAGGCTGAGATGACCTTCCTCCAGTCACTGGGTCATGACTACAGGTCGGGACTGGAACCCAGGCCTATCTGGCTCCAACCCTCTGCTCTTTAAATGATGCCCCCCACAAGCTCCCCCGAAACATTTATTCCTCTAAGTAGTGGGTTGGGCCTCCTGCCCCTGCACAGGCCGGGCAGCGCCAAGGAGGAAAGGCCAGGTCCCTGCTCCCAAGGGGCCCCAACCAGGAGCCACGGGGCATATGGCAGCAACAGGATGCCCCACCCCAGCCCCTGGGCACAGGGCAGATGTGGTGCCCTGGAGAGGCAAACGAGGCCCAGCCGGGTTAGGTCAGGCCCCCCCGGGACGCACCTGTGGCAGGCGGCGGAGCCTCGGCCAGGAAGCGCTGGCACTGGCGGCGGTATTCTCGCCATTTCTGCACCGTTTCTGAGAGGGACACAGTGGCGCCCTGGCGAGAAGAAAGAAAAGGAGTCCAGCCAGCCGCTCTTTTACCCGCTTTTGCCTCACACATTCGGTTTTTTGAACATCCACCTTAGGGTCCTAAATGCCACTGGCTTTGGCCATCTCTGAAAAGGGGCGACAGGGAGTTCCTGTGGTGGCTCAGCCATTAACGAAACTGACCAGCATCCATGAGGACGCAGGTTCAATCCCTGGCCTCCCTAAGTGGGAGCCATGGTGTAGGTCGCAGATGCGGCTCGGATCCTGAGTTGCTGTGGCTGTAGTGTAGGCCGGCAGCTACAACTCCAATTTGACTCCTAGCCTGGGTACCTCCTTATGCTGCAGGTATGGCCCTAAAAGACCGAAAAAAAAAGAAAGAAAGAAAGAAAGAAAAGGAAAGAGAAGAAAGGGGGTGACAGCTCAAAGAGGGGCTCAGGGTGGTTGTTCCTGCGTCTTTCTCCCTCCCCGTGCGCAGTGGGATGTGCAGGAAGTGTCCAGCCAGTGGCTACGGAAAGGACGCTGGTGGGGGTGAGTGTGTGTCTCGTCCGAGCTGACCTCGCCCAGGAGAGGGAGCTCCCGGGGACCTTGGGCTTTGTGATTGCACAGGCTCCTTTCCAGCACCCAGTCAGCTGGCCTGTGAGGTTCTCACACTTTCATCCACCATTCTAGAAGGGGACATGCAGGCAAGGGCGAAAGAGGGGCTCCGCCAAGGTCACACGGCACCCCAAGGAGCAGAGCTAAGGCTGGGACCTGGAGTCCCCCAGCTCGGTGGCTGTGACGGAGCACTGGAGGGCAGGGGCTGTGTGGCCCTCCATGCTGCAGAGCCTGGTGACACTTCCCCCAGCATCCCTCCTGCCAGAGGCAATTGTGTCACCTGGGAGGCCAGCGGGACCCCCCCCCACCAGCGCCTTCCAGCATAACAACCCAGATCTAGTATTCAGCCCAGCTTCTGTCAACTGGAAAGAAGAAGTCTTGAGGACACGGGCGAAGGGATCAGAAAAGTTCCAGAACAGGGAGAGGGGCCCTGCCATGGGAGGGGTCCCCCCGTCTGTGGGTAGGGCCATATATACCTCAATTTTCAGATAACAGAACTGGCCTTTTAGCAGAGACCCACGCACACCCACCCGAGCAAGAATTGTTCCTTTCCCAACATTTTAGTGAACTTCCTTTAGATATGTCTTGGGACTATGTTTCTTTTTTATTTGTATTTTTTCCTGAACTGGCTTAAGATTATAAATATTCCCCATGTAGAGGCTGTAGACACTAAAAGGACCTGGGAGCCCCTTGTATAAAATTTAGGACCAATACATAATTTAAAACAAAGTTTCACTTCTTGAAGTCACAAAAGTATATGTGTGTGCTGAAATTAAAATAGCTTCTTAAAAAAAAAAAAAAGCTTCTTTTTGGAAGCTTGTGCCCTTGATTGGTGGTGCCCTAGGCGGGCTGGATCTGGTTTCTAGGTGATCCTGCCAAGATGGAAGCTGAAGCCTGGTTTATAAGACACTTTCCATAAAGACACAGGCAGGCCTGTGCTCCTCCCCGGCCGCACAGCAAGCCCCGAGGAGGAGACCAAGATTGCTGGAGCTCCAGCCACATTCTCAGAGTAAGTGTGCTGAGGCCCCAGGTAGAGCTACTTGAAAGACAGTGCTCTTCTGACCACAAAGGTCAGCGTATTTGTTTAACAAATAAACACACAAGGGATCAAATACAACAGTGAAGGCAGTGTCATGATTTTAGCTACAACCTAGGGACTGGCACAGTTTCCGCTAGAGCCAGTCCTGGGGGACCATCCCCCGGCCCCGATCCCCGTTCCTTCTCCTCCTGCCCCTGAATGCAGGCGGAAGCAGGGAGACCTGGGAGAAACTGCGCGTGACCTCTCTTTCTAGAAGGAAAACAGGCAGGAAGCAAGGTCACCGCTGGGAACTGGGGCAGAAGGTGTGTCTGGGGCAGAAAGTGTGGATGAGGAAGCCCACAGAAACCAGAAGTCTCAGGGTGGGGGACGGAGGGTGGGGTTAGAGGCTGAGGACAGCGCTGGGAAGGACAGCCCTGGGAGCTTCAGGACAGAGGGTCACTTTGCTATAAAACTGATGGAACCCCGTAAACCAACTAGAATGGAAAAAATAGCAATTAAAAAAAATTTTTTTGCCTTTTTTTTTTTTTTTTTTTTATCTAGGGCTGCACCTGCAGCATATGGAGGTTCCCAGGCTAGGGGTCTAACAGGAGTTGCCGTTGCCGGCCTTCGCCACAGCCACAGCAACACGGGATCCGAGCTGCGTCTGCAACCTACACCACAGCTCATGGCAACGCCGGATCCTTAACCCACTGAGCAAGGCCAGGGATCGAACCCGCAATCATCATCGTTCTTAGTCGGATTCGTTAACCACTGAGCCACGAAGGGAACTCCTAAAAATTTTTTTTAATTAAAAAAAAATAGAGGCAGCCCTGTCACCTGCTCTGAGCAGAGCTTCAGACGTGAATCTAGCTTCAGACTGGGGATCCTTGAAGCAGGGCTGTGTCTCCCCTCAGACTGGGGCTCCCTGAGGACGGGGCTGTATCTCCCCTCAGACTGGGGCTCCCCAAGGGCAGGGCTGTGTCTCCCCCTTAGATAAGGAGCTTCCTGAGAATAAGGGTCCTGTCTTCTTCCTGCACTAGCTGAAATTCTCCAAACACTGCTCACTGCTCACTGCATCCCCCCTCCCCAAACACACAAACTACCTGTTCCAGCCAACATGAGGTGGCGCGGGGCGGGGGGACGGGGGGAGGACATGGAGAATGCAAGGGTGAACGACAGAGCCCTGGCCTGGGAGAGTCGCCTGGCTATTTGGGGGTGGGGTGGGGTCAAATGCTCTTTAGGACCCAACAGTGAAGGCAGTAGTGAGAGCGCTCTGGAGTGGTCGGGGGCAAGGCCCCTGGGGGACTCTGGGGGCCATGAGCTGCGGGTTAAGCAGCGGTGTGTGGGGGAGAGGCTGGGACCAGCAAAAGGCAGGGGGGCCAGCAGGAACAAAGGGACAGAGGTGGGATGCTGTGCTCTGGTGAGCAGGCAGAAGAGAGCCTTGGACTGATGGGGTTGGGGTGGATTTCCTGGACCAGGGAGAGGGCAGAGGGCAGGGCCGGGGGCAGATGGGAGACTCTGGTCCGGACTGATGAGGCTGGGGTCACCCAGTGCGGCAGGGCCCGGGAGCTCAAGGGACACAGTTACACCGAGAAGCGTGACGAGCCCTGACCCTGGCTCTCCTATAAATGAAGTTGGTGACCTTGTGCAAGAGTTTTAACTCCCAGGCTCAGCTTAGACTCGCACAAATTGGGAATTATAATCACCCTTCCTCCCCCGGACTGTTGTGAGGATTAAGTGAGTTAATGCTTCAAACGGCCCCCGGCACATGGAAACCTCAAAGTCAGCGGTCCCGGCCTTGATTTCTGCTGTTTATGGGAGAAGGCAGAGGGGGCTGGACAGCCAGGGATCCTGGGGAGTCAGCCCCACCCCCATTTCTAGAATCAAGGAACTCGCAGCAGGAGGAAACGAGGCCAAGGACTGATCATTCTGCTTAATCCGTGACATCTTCCAGCAGCAGAGCCAGTAGCAAAGCCCAGTGAGGATGCTCAGGCCTCCAGGCCCGCGGGGCGGGGACCGTGAGGACGGAGGGCCCTGGACACCAGCTCCGCCCCTTCCCTCCTCCTGCTATGTGAGCCCCGCGCCACGCCTGGTGAGGACGGGCTGGGGGCGCTGGGTGGTAGGGAGGACGCAGTGGAAGCCCCTGCCCCTCGCAGGCAGCAGAGGTGGCCGGGAGAACAGGACAGCATGGGGGCGCCTAAGGGACCAGGGTGAGGGCAGCGGGCAGTTTTTAGAATCAGCACTTGCCAGGCCTCACGGGATCTCTCTGAGGCGGGTGAAGGGAGGCAAATGGGGACAATGCCTGGGGTGGAGGTTACAGTAAGGAGAAGGCCCACAGATTCAGGAGTTTGGCGAAGAAGCAGGAGGTGAGAAAGAGGGCGCCAGGAGGCAGAGGTGTGCAGGAGACAGCACTGGGCAGAGAGCCTCCTCGTCATCTAAATACCAGCTCTGTCTGTTAGTGTGGGGCTGGAGGGGCCACACATGCCAATCTTTGCAGGCCTCAGTTTCCTCATCTGTAAAATGGGCACAGCATTCTCCTCAGAGTCCCTGTTTAAAGCCCTCAAGGTGAAGCAGGTGAAAACCTTTAGGAATTATCCAGCCCTGTCCAAGTGGGTGGTGTTGGAAGCGAGAAGTGTCATTTCTACACTGTCATTTCTCAGTGTGCCTCAGTACATCAGATTCTTTCCTTCTCTGGGAGCCTTTTTGATTGAGGGGAGGGGGGAAAGAGAAGCCACGGAGGTGGGAAATATGGGAGAAGACCTCCCCAAAGGAGAAAGAGGGCTCCGATGACAACTCTGTGGCCTCCCAACTGATGCAGCCCGGCCCCCTCCCCGCGGCTCCTCCTGGGCGGCCGCCTCCTTCTCTGCCCCACACACCACGGCCCTGACACCGGGGAGGTGGTGCTGCCGGACTCCGGGCGTTTGGCTTCATTTTTTTTTTTTTCTTCTTAAAGGATCCAGACATGTGAGCAGAAGCTGGGAGATGAAGATCACACACACGTTCTCACAAGCACAGACCCCTCACGTGGGCACACTGTCACCCACATTATCACACACATACTTACATACGAGACAGGAGACGGAGTCTCTCTCCCGCACACGAACACAGTCAGGTACACACACACACACACACACACACACACACACACACCCTGACCGACATACACTCAAGTCACACTGTCACATGCATAGATACAGAGAAACAGCCACACATTCTGTCACAAGCATGCTGTCTCTCACCCACCCGTGGACACACACCGGCACACATCCATTCACACACTAAGACGCCTCCCTCTCTCACACACGGACCTTCCCACAGAGGCAGAATCACACTCGGGGTCACAAACACAAACACACTGTCAGACACACGATGGCACGCTGATATTTTCACACACGGAGACTCCCAGACAGCAGACTGCCACACACTGGGTCACGCGCAGATACAGAGAAACAGCGGCTCACACGGTCCGCCTCTCCCTGCTTCTCTACCTGTCGGTCTCTGCACCTCTGACCTCTGCATCTCTCGCCCTCTCTCCCCCTCTCCCTCTCTCTCCCTCTCTCTCTCTCTCTCTCTCTCTCTCTCTCTCTCTCTCTCTCTCTCACACACACACACACACACACACACACACACAAACACACGGGAACCTGCCCGGGGCAGGCTGCAGCTAAGGAAAGGCCTGTTTTCCCTCAGAGCCAGGCGTCCAAGGGCAGGATGTGGTTTCTTGGCTGCTCCCGCTCTGGCCCCCGCCGGAGTCCATGTCTAGGAGGGAGCCCAACTCAGGACAAAGTCCGCGCTGAGCCCCTCGTAGCCTGGACCCTTCACTAGAGTGCAGAGGCACCCCGTCTCCAACAGCCTCCCACCCCAACCCTATTCTGCTGCCCTCGAGAAGGCTTCCAGATTGCTAAGGACAAGAGGGTCAGTCCCCCAAGGGACTAAAATTGCCGTTTAAGGGATCCGGGTTCTCGGTCCTCTCCATACCCCCAGGAGCAGGGCTGTGATCCCTATTTATGGATGAGGAAACTGAGGTTCGGGGTGGTCCGGTGTTCCACCCAAGATCGCCGGCTAACTGCAGACCGGATATCTGAAGCCAGTTCTGGCTGGTTCTAATTTTGGGTGTCAAAGGCTTGCCGGGCCCCTGGGTAGCCCAGCTCCCTCACAGGGGTCTTGGGGAGGAAAGGAATAGGGCAGGGATGGTCCTTCCCAGAAACAGTGAAGGAGTGGACCAGGTCCCCTTCTTCAGAGGTCAGTGCAGCCACCCCGCGCCTGCGCCCCTCCAGCCCGGCCATTCCAGCTCAGTCCGTTTTCCCTTCAGTCCCACTTGGGTGGGAAGGTCACCAGCTCCGCCCCGGCCCCCTTCCTCCTCTCTGCTCCTGAATTGCTGGGTCACCTTACACAGCGAGCCCTCTTTTTCTGATATTTGCCCCCCGCGCCCAGCAGTGACGTGGAGGGAGTGACTGAGTCTTGCTGATCTCAGGAAAAGAAACTAGAACGCAACAGTCATCCGTGTTTAGAGTCTTACCCGCGGGCATGAGGTTGGTTGTGTCGCAATGACTGCGGTCTGACCCCAGCGCCTGTCACTCAGATCTCCCGGGCCAGGGATGCTCAGGCCCCCGGCAGACGGGGGTGCCTCCTAAAGCTCCCTCTCTCTGCTCACAGCTTGCCTCGTCCCGCCCTTCTCTGTCACCCCAGGACTGTTGTGGCCCCAAGACGCTGGGCTTCTGGCCTCAGCCCAGGGCTGAGGAATGAGGGGTCAGAAGAAAGGGCAGGTTCAAGGAGCCCAGCTCCTCTGAGCAAAGGAACTCTGGGGAGAAGACAGAAGACAGAATCTCTCCCCTCAGTCCAAACCGGGGCTGCAGAGAGGGCCTGCAGCAGGCTGGGACCAGGCAGCAGGGCCTCCCCGCACCCCCCGTCCCAGCCGGAGGAGGAGGTAAAGGGGAGAGAGCAGTGCGTAGTGGGTCTGCAGTCCTGGCTCCTCGAAGAGCCCACAGACACCAGGGAAGCTAAGGCCTGGCTGAGGGGTCGGGGGGGAAGGTGCCTTGGAGCGAGGTGTGTCCTGAGACTAGAGGTTGGGAGACAGGGAGAGGGAGGGAATGAGTCAAAGAAAAACAGGGGCTGAAAAAGGGCAGGTACCTTAGCTGGGAGATACATCTGTCCACATCTGGGTTCTCAGCCAAAGACCCCTCCTCTCACCTCCCACCTGCGCTGGGACAAATGTCAAGGCCTGTACAAGCCCACTCCCCAAAGCGCTGGGCTCTGGGGGCAAGAGTCCCGGTCACCGGCAGAGACAGCTCCCTGGCAGGGGACAGAACACCTTCTTTCTGCTCAAGCATCTCACAGTATTTTTAGACCACTCCCCTCTCCTAAAGCAGGCTGACCAAACCCCCAGCCAGGGGCCTGGAGGCAGGAAAGGCAGAGGGGCTGCAGGGGTCCCTCTGTGTCAGCTCTCCAAGGGCGTCCGGGAGGCCAAGGTGTCTCCACGTGGCCCAGTACCAGCTCTAGTGCGTGCGGACCAGGAAGGCGGTCAAAACGGGGTGTCAGGCGACTGTGTGAGGGGGGCCTGCCTGCTTTCAGAGGATCAAGGAGACTTCTACGTGTCCGCCTCCAGGCCTGGGATGGGGGGGCACTCAAGTTCCATCTGGGAGGTCAGGAGGAAGGACAACAAGCTGCCACCGCAGGGTCCCTGGGGCAATGAGTCAAAGGCTGTGCCGGGGCTGATGAGAGGGGAATGGAGCTGGGTGTCCACGCTGTGGCCTCGCCGCCTTCCCAGAGGGTCTTAGACAGGGGGCGGGGGCGGCTGGGGGCGCCGGCACGGCGGGGAGGGGCCGGGGCAGAGTGGGAGAGGGGAGCTGGGGCGGGGGGCAGGGCTCGGGCTATGGCCGGCCGCTGGCACGGGTTTGAGGGACACGGAGTTGGCCGAGTGGTCGGGGGTAATGCGGCGCGGAAGTCATCGCAGAGCGGCCGCGGGACAGCTGGCGGCCGGGCTGAGGGACCCCGGGCGGCCAGGACGGGGGCGCCCGACCGGGGCGGAGGGAGTCATTCGCCGTCCGAACCCCCACCTCAGCCACCCAGCCGAGGGCGCCCCACTCCCCCGAGGCTCGGGTTCCCGCCGCCCGCGGTCGCGGAGTTTCGCTCAAGTAGCGGCCGCAGCTGCCGGGACGCCGCGCCCGCAGCCCGCGCCGCCACCTCCCTGGCCCCGGGGCCCGCGGGTCTCACCTGGGGGCGGGGGCCGGCCCTGCCCACCGCCCCGAGCAGCAGCAGCGCCAGGCGGAGCGGCCCGGGGGCGCTGGCCATGGCGGGGCGCTCAGGACTGGGCCATCGCTGCCACCTGCGGCACGGCGCGCGGCCACGGAGCCCGGGCGGCGCGGGCGCCGGGGGAGGAGCCGGCGCGGGGCCGCCCCGCCCGCAGGGGGGGGGCCGGGCGGGTCGTCGGCTTCCCGCTCCGGCCGCCGGAGGCCCCTGAGCCAGCCCGTCCCGGCCAGGAGGTCCGGGGCCCTTCGCTCCTGGCGGGAGCGCCCGGCTTCGGCTTTGGCTTCTGGAAGCGCAGGAGCCTGGCGTCCGCTCCGAGCGCAGCCCCTACCCCGCACCCGGACCTCCTCCCGGCTCCCCCGCTAAGGAAAGCCAAACCACCCCCAGCCGAGCGGGCTTCCCCAAAGGGGACTTGGCCAAGGTCACACTGCGGGTCAGACCCTTTCTGGAGAGTGTAAGCCTAAGCGCTGTGATTGACGAGCAGGGCAGATCCACCGGCGGGGTTACACCGTCCCCAGGTCCCTCGTTCCTCGGCTCTGTCCCACAGACATCCCTGGGACAGCCAAGGTTATGGGAGGACAACGACAAGTGCGTCAGTGGCTCCCTGCCGGCGGGGAAGGTCGAGAGCCGCGCCCCCCCGCCCCAGCCCCCGTGGCCCCCAGCTCTGAATCCCTGAGCTCTCCTAACCCGTGTCCGTGTGATCCCCTGCGCCCAAGCCTGTCCTCTGTGCCTCCTGCGTCTTTGTCTCCCTGCTTGGTGGGGACTCTGTGTTTTACTTCCCTTTCTACCCTCCATTCCCACCCCGACAGTGCAGACCGGGGAGGGGGCGGGTGGGGCACAGATTCACCCTCAAGAAGGCGGTGGGAGACGGTGCCAAGAAAACACTGACTTTATGTTCCCCAAAGCCAGCAGGAGTGTCAGCGGGAAAAGCTGGCGGTCCCCCCCACCACCACCAAAAGAAGCTTGATGCCACTGCTGGGAAGAGGAGGGCAGCAGCGCCCAGCCCTAGACCTACCATGGGGCATGCCTGGGTCATCTCGGAGGGAAAGGGAGTCTGTGGGAGCCGAAGGGAGGAGGAGGTGGGGTGGGGAAGGAGGCCCCCAGGGGGAGGAACCAGGGGCTCCCTCTCACAAGAGAAATCTTCCTGGAGTTCCCACTGTGGCACCATGGGATCAGAGACATCTTGGGAGCACTGGGATGCAGGTTCAATCCCTGGCCAGGCACAGTGGGTTAAGGATCCGGCATTGCCTCAGTTATGGCTTAGGTCACAACTGCAGCTTGAATCTGATCCTGCTCTGGGAACTCCATATGCCACGAGGCAGCCAAAAAAATAAAAATAAAAATAAAATTAAAAATTAAAAAAACACACAAAACACTGCCTTCCTCTCCAGCAAGCTCTACCTCCACTACCTGAGAGTCATTTATTTCCTCCTCTGCCTGGAAGTCAGTCTGACAGTCACCTTAGGTGACGCTAGGATTAGCTTGTTCAGCTGCAAGTGACAGAAAACCCCTAATAACAGTGGCAGGACCAAGGGCTCTGTTCTGCAAAGCAAGGCCCAAGTTTCAGTCCAGGGCAGGAGCTGAGGCTTCATGATCACCAGGGTCTCCGACTCTTCCAGCTTCCACCATTCTCATGATCCAAAGCTTCTACCTCAGGATCCAAATTGGCTGCTCCTGCTCCGGCCATGATATTCCAATTCCAGCCAGCAAGGAGGAGGAGAGGGAAGAGGGGTGCCCCTCCACCAGTAAGGACACATCCTGAAAGAGGCAATTCAGGCAGCCCCCTTGAAGAAACCTCCCATCGCCCCTGCCTCTCAGCACTGCTTCGAGGCAGCGGAGGTGCTCTTGTCAACGGCAAGAGCCTTGGAAGGCTCCCCTAAACATGGTTGTCCTCCAGGATCCCCCAACTTCTGACCATCCTCAGACCCTCAGTGAAAGAGCCACCCCTACCTGGAAGCTTTCCATGATCTCCCCGGTTCCTCGGGAGCCCAGTCCCTTTTGTTTGTGGCCATCTGGGCACCATGGAACCCTCTCGAATGTTGCTGGTTAATTTCTTGGTTCCCTCATAGACTCTGAGTCCCTTGAGGGCAGTCCCTTGCTTTACTCATCTCTGTCCCCATAGCACCCAGCCCAGTACTTTCCACACACTAAGTGCTCAGTGACTCTGGTTTAAAATAACAAATGAGGAGTTCCCATTGTGGCTCAGTGAGTTAAGAACCTGACATAGTGTCCAAGAGGATGCACGTTGGATCTCTGGGCCTCCATCAGTAGGTTAAGGATCCAGTGTTGCCCTGAGCTGTGGTGTAGGTTTGGGCTCAGATCTGGCATTGCTGTGGCTGTGGTGTAGGCCTGCAGCTGCAGCTCCGATTCCACCCCTAGCCTGAGAACTTACATATGCTGCAGGTGCAGCCCTAAAAAAAAAAAAGGTAGGTCCCAGGAGTTCCCACTGCGGTACAGTGGGTTAAGGATCTGGCATTGTCTGCAGTGGCTCGGGTTGCTGCTGAGGCATGGGTTCAAACTGCAACACTGCCCAGTGGATTAAGGATCTCACGTTGTCACAGCTATGGCATAGGTTGCAACTGCATCTGGGATTCAACCCCTGGCCTGGGAACTTCCATATGCGGTGGTGTGGCTAAAAAAAGAGAGAATGGAAGTTCCTGTCATGGCTCAGCAGAAACAAACCCGACTAGGATCCATGAGGATATGGGTTTGATCCCTGGCCTCACTCAGTGGGTCAAGTATCCTGCATTGCTGTGAGCTGTGGTGTAGGTGGCAAAGGCAGCTCGGACCTGGTGTTGCTGTGGCTGTGGTGTAGGCTGGCAGCTGTAGCTCCGATTCTACCCCTATCCTGGGAACTTTCATATGCCGCAGGTGTGACCCTAACAAAGCGAAAAAAAAAAAAAAAGACCCCAGAGGACCCCTCCTCCCTTCCACCCTGTGAGGACACAGAGGGAAAATGGTCATTGATGAACCAGGAAGTGGGCTCTCACCAGACACCCAATCTACCTGTGCCATGATCTTGGACTTCCAGCCTCCAGAAACATGAGAAATAAATGTTTGATGTTTGTAAACCACCACGCCTATGACACAGTTACAGCAGCCCAGGTGCACTGAGACAGCCCCCAGAGCTGAGGGTGGAGCTCCCTCAGACCAGGGCTTCGAAGCGATGGAATCCCACTAGAGAATAACCATGAACAAAAACAGTAACTACAGTGCACTGAGTCCCCACTCTGGGCCAGGCGCTGCTGACGCTGTGTGCCCTCATCTCTTCAAGTTTGATGAGCGAGTTCTATTATGCCCATTTTAGGGATGAGGAGACTGAGGCTCGGGGAGGACAAGTGAGCTGCTCGTAGGGCCATGCTGGATCGTCCCAGATCCACCTGCCCCCGAGGCTGGTGCAGAACAGGGCACAGGCTCCAGCTCGGCCCACCCATCACGACTGCCCTGTGACCCCTTCCTCTGAAGCCCAGCGCTCCTCTCTAGCTCCCTACCCCCCATGCCCAGAGCTTCTCCCGTAGCCCCAAAGTGGGGTACCTTCAGTCTCTGCTAAGAAAACTTGGTTTTCAGATTATCTTCAGATATGGGAGGGCAAACGACTTATGTGTGCACCTGAGGAAGATGCTCTAAGGCTCTGGACCTGTGGGGCCGGAGCCCAGGGTGGGCCACCCTGCCTCCTTTGTCCCTGGCGGAGGACCTTCTCTCTTTAGTAGGAAGACCTGGCCAGTGGGCAGAACAGAGTCTTTCACTGGGAGCAGTGAGGAGGGAGGCGGGGAGGAAGCAGAGGGGAGGATGGGAGGTGGGGAGAGAAGAAAGAGCTGCTGAGAAGGACAGGTGTCTCTTGTCCATATCGTTCGGCTTCCTTTCCAAGCTCCAAGTTCCTAAGAAGCTTGTTTATTTTCCAAAGCTCAAGACCGTATCCCTCCTCTGGCAGACCAGATAAGGAATAAACACATACATACACACACACACACACACACACACACACCCTAAAGCTAGATCTTAGGCGCTGTCAGTCCTGGGTCACATCCAGCTCAGTGGCTCACTGAACATCTGAGCCTTGGCCTCACAATCTGTAAAATGGGGACAATAATAAAGACCAGTAATTACTGAGCACCTGCCTGCAGCTGGGCAGTGAGTGTAATTCCATTAATGCTCACCATTGCCCTCAGCCTGGTCGTCACCGGGAGAGTCTGGAGATTGTTGCCAGGGGACGGCAGAGGCCCAGGAGAGGGCCGGGGAATCTGTCTTCCTCCTGCAACTCCGGGGGGGGGGCGGCTTTGGGGGTGCCCCTGAGGCAAGGGCTCCACCCCTTCACTCCTGCTTCTTTCCTTGGCCCCTGCCCTCTGCCCTCAGACCTTCTGGGAGCAACCCTGGGTTGTGAAGTGGGATCATTTTAATCCCTATTTCACAAACGATGACCCCAAAGTGTAAAGCCGTGGAGTAACCAGCCCGGGAGAGGTCAGGAGAGCCCGCCCAGACCCCGCACACGACGGCACAACCAGGCGCGCCTCACAGCGCTGTTGGATGAGCAGAAGCAGCACTGGCCCAGAACCCGGCACCAGTAAGTCCTCTGCCAACGGCAGCGCTAACACCGCTGTCCCTGCTCACAGCTTCCATCCCGGCTGTCACAGTGCCCGCTGGGCCAGGTCTCCGCAAGGCAGCAGGTACGGCTGGGAACGCCCGGGGCTCCGGCTCAGTCCCTTGTCCCTTCCCTGACCAGGAGGCTACCGCCAGGCCCCCGGGTCTTGGGGAGGGAGGAGGCTGTGGCTGGAGCAGAGTCGTCGTCAAACCTCCCCCCCGCGCGCCCGGCCCGCCCCGGTGCTGGGTCCTGTGTAGCCCCCGGCCTCAGCCAGGGAGGATTTACAGCCTCTTGAGCTACAGGGATTATTGCTCTCTCGGCGGATGCAGCACAAAATGTCACAGCACCGCTCTCCTAACTGACTCCTCTGTTGAGACACAAGTCAGTGGGGTCACTACCTCTTTACAGGGTGGTGGGGGGGACTGAGTCCCGTAAGAGACAGGGATTTGCTTTGGTAAAGTGCTGGCAGGGTTTGTGCACCTATGGAGCAGGGATGGGGGGGTGGAATGAGGTGAGAACAGCAAAATTCCTTTCTCTTCTCCACCTGGGGACTCAGGCCAGAAATGACTGTGGCTCCCTCCGCCTCCTCTGGGGTTTTCACTTGATTACCTCTGTAAAGACCCTACTTCCAAACAAGGTCCCGTTCGAAGGTTCTGAGAGTTGGTGTCAGCAGTGAGAGAAGGTGGGAGAAAACCCAGGGAGGGACAGCGTCCTGGGGAGAGGGTGAGTGGTCGAAGGGATGAGGGGACAGGTGTCACTTCCTTCTTTTAACAAGAAGGCTGTGTAGCAGAGCTGGCCGGATGCTCCTCGGATCTGGTGTGTGTTACTTTCCCGGGGCAGCTGTCACAAACCAGGTGGCTTCAACAACAGAAATGTCTCACAGTTCTGAGGCTTGAAATCCAGGTGTGCTCAGGGCTGGTTCCTGCTGAGGGGTCCAGGCCTCTCTCTTAGTTTCTGGCAGCCTCAGGCATCCTCAGCTTCTAGGTGGTATTTTCCCTGTGTCTTCGTCTTGTCTTTGGATACTTGTGTCCAGTCCAAATTTTCCTTTTTTTTTTTTTTTTCATCTCTTTTAGGGCCGTACTTGTGGCATACCAGGCTAGGGGTCGAATCGGAGTTGCAGCTGCCGGCCTACGCCACAGCCACAGCAACTCAGGCGACCTACACCACAGCTCATGACAATGCTGGATCCTTAACCCACTGAGAGAGGTCATGGATTGAACCCGCAACCTCATGGATACTAGTCTCATTTGTTACTGCTGAGCCACAACGGGAACACCCAAGCACTCCCAAGTTTTCCTTTTGGATAAGACACTGGTCCTCATGGATTAGGGCCCACCCTAATGACCTCGTTTTAATCTGATTACCTCTGTAAAGACCCTATTTCCAAACAAGCTCACATTCTAAGGTACAGAGCGTTAGGACCTGAAGATGTCTTTTGTGTTGGGGGTGGGGACGCAGTTCAGTCCCTAACGCCTGGAGACATCTCCCTGTCCCCCTGGCATTTCAGGTGGCCTGTGAAACCTCCCACACGATCCTCCACCCTGTCTCCGCTTCCATCTTCCAGCTGGACACAGATGGTCCAGTAGAGAACTCCATGGCCCCGGGGACTGTGGAACCACAAGACAGAAGGAGCCTGGGTCCCTGGAGGCCTGCGTGGAGCAGAGCTTCCTGCTGACCCGCCCTGGATTGTATCACGTGACATCACTGAGATCTGGGAGCTGTCTGTCACCATCACTGGCACCACAGTTGATCTACCAGGACACACATAAGGGGGGCAGGGCGGGGGCTGGGGACGGGGCCAGTTAGTCCAGGCAGAGGGCTTCTGAAGGTCCCCTCTTTGTAGCTGCAAGGAGGTGAGTAAGACCCCTCACTTCGGGCCCATCTCCTCCTCCCCTTGGTCAGTGGACAGCAGCCTCACAAAGGGGATTCTGGATCGTGTGGCATGGC
Organism: Catagonus wagneri; assembly: GCA_004024745.2. Lineage (NCBI taxonomy): Eukaryota > Metazoa > Chordata > Mammalia > Artiodactyla > Tayassuidae > Catagonus > Catagonus wagneri. The sequence goes on from PVHT021183524.1 coordinate 2,589,111, forward strand.
TCCCATTTGTTCCTGGCTGGCTCCTCTTCACCCCCTTGGCTGCCCACTTGTTTGCCTTTTCTCTGGAGAGAAGGTGGGGGACGAGGAGGGCGTGGTTCTCACCGAGCCCACACTGGCCCTGCCCAGGATTCAAGCTCTGCGGGACAAGAGGGAACTGGCCCAGCTTCACACATCTGGAAATCGAGTGGAAGGGAAGCAGCACACGGGCCTTCCCGTCGTACCTGTGCAGGGTCGCCTCCTGGCCGAGAAACCCCCTGTGACCAAAATGAGAAACAAAACTGTCAACCAAGGTCTAAAATAAGAGGTGTCGGAGCTCCCACCTGTCGCATCCCGCATCTCTGTGATGATGCCAGTATGATCCCTGGCCTTGCTCAGCGGGTTAAGGATTTGGCGCTGCTGCAGCATTGGTCACAGATGCGGCTCGGATCTGGGGTTGCTATGGCGGTGGTGGATTGCCATATGCCGCGGGTGTGGCCCTATAAACATATATATAATAAAAATAAAATTAAAATAAAATAAAATGAAATAGCAGAGCTGTCCCCAGACTGACACGCTGACAGGCCCACCAGCAACAACCTCTTTCTGGCAGACTCTCCCCAGCTGTTCCCCCCGTAGCCCTTCAGACCAGCCAGTCCTGAGCCTCACAGGCCGAGGCAGGAAATGTTCTGCGGAGGGTCCTGTGGGTCCCAGAAGTTCACTCGGAAAAGAATGGCTCTGAGCTGGTGTGGGGAAGCCCTCACCCGGCTTTCGGGAGCCAAGATCACCTCCAGGGCTGAGTCAAGACCGCTGTAAAGCCTGTCAGAGTCCCCCAGGGCCGGGAAGGATGAGCAATGGCCTGAGTCTTGCCTGGAGCCTTTCGGATCACATGCTCTCTGCACACCTAGGCTGGGCAATGTCATCTCTCTCAGTTTCACCCCCTTCTCCTGAATAATAGAAAACAAATGCATAACGGAAAATCCGAAAGTTTCTGGGCCAGCTCCTCCCAGCAACCTGCACACCGTGCCTGGCTCTCTGCCTTCGGACTCTGCAGGCTCCTGGGGGCTACCCCAGAGCTCACAGGTCGCACTCGTCAGACAGGGCTGCAGCCATCTAGGCTTGCAGGACTGTGCGACCTCTGACCCTGCAGATGATGTCTCCTGGACCTCCACGGGGTCACAGCCCAGAGATTTCTGCCTCCGTTTCTGGTCATTTCTCTCAGCCCTGTCTGATGAGCGACACTATTAATGCTTCAGCGTTGGAGACTGGCCTACGGTTGGAGGGAGCTCAGTGTCTCCCTCTGTTGTTGGGGCCTGACTGCTAGACGTGGCCCCAAGTGGACCTGCAGCTTGGCTGGCAGGTCACATTCTCTAAGGACCCAGTCTGTTTCGCTTTTCCCCGCCCAAGGCCGACCAGGAGTCCCTTCCTTCCCTGTTCTGAAAGCACTCGCCGTCTGTGCGCTTGGTGATGCTCCGGTTTCTGGCTCATTTGCCAAACGGGATGGCAAACAAAGCTGACAGGCCTCCCCAGCACCTGACGGCTCCGACATCCAATCCCCTTCCATCCAGGTGTTCTGGGGGGGGAGGTCCTCGGCGGAATGAATCCCAAGCACGGCACTTTTGCCACATAAAAAGGCACAAACACTTCTTAGAGACAAAGGCTGACGTGGGTGCTGTGGGAGGGGCTGGAGGACCCATGGGTCCTGAGGCTATGGAGGCTCTGGTAGCAGCCGGGCTGAGGTCCCGTCTGTGGTCAACAGCAGGGCTGCGGCTGTGGAGGCAGCTTGTGGAGGCAGATCGGGGACAAGGCACGTGTCCCCATCAACTAGCCAGGTTGCCTGGAGCCGGGACTTGAAGATCCAGTCTCCTCTCTGCCCATCAGGAGTTTGAGATCACCGATACTTTTCTGGGATGCCCCTCGAGGACAGAGACCTGAAGACCGTGCTTATGTGAAAGCAGACTCGGCGGGCCAGCAGACCAGGTTCAAGGCAAGTTTGTAACCGTGGGCCACTACGAAAGTCATGTCAGTCTGGATGTCAGGCGGCCCATCACCCTGACCTTCATCCAGACCACGGTCTTCGTAATCCTCGTGCGACGGGGCTCCTGCGGAACGAGGTCAGCGGGCCTCATGTGGTGACACAACTCTGTGCCTCGTCCCTGCCCTCCCCGCACCCCACCTCCCACCCCAGGCGTTGTCTCGGCCCCGTTGCTCAGGAAGCTGCTCCTGATGGCAAGCCTTTGCCAGCCCTGCCAGCTTTGCCAAGGCCACTTCAGCACCATCCAAGACCCACAGCTCTGACCTTCGGAAGGAGACTGTTCCCCATGTCTCCTAATCAGAAACTCACTGACCCACACCAGAGCACGCGGGTGGCCGCCCCACACTGCTTTCACACGAGACAAATCATGGAGTTCCCACTGTGGTGCCGCGGGTTAAGAATATGACTGCATCTAGCTTGGGTCGCTGTGGAGATTTGGTTTGATCCCTGGCCCAGCACAATGGGTTAAAGGATCTAACGTCGCCTCAGCTGCAGCATAGGTCGCAGCTGTGGCTCGGATTCAGCCCCTGGCCTGAGAACTTCCATATGCTGTGGGTGCAGCCATAAAGAAAAAAAAAAATCAGTGGATTAAACTTGCAAGCAAACCAACTAACAAAAATCCCACCAACGTACAGCCTGGGCAGGACTCAGAGGCAAGTTCTCTTGCAGGCTCCCCGCTACTACCTGGTCGGCCGGCGGGAGACCTGGGTTCTTACCTTGGTCCTTCTGCTGTTTTCCTTTGTCCCCTAAAGCAGAGGGTCTCAACTTTCTAAGTTTCTGTTTCCTCTTTTGTGTGACAAGCCCTGCTACTGCCTGCCTAGGGGATGGCTGTCAAAATCAAAAGAAAGGGTGAGTGTGCAAGAGCTTTGGAAACTGCAAAACCTAGACAGGAGGGAACGTCACGGTCATTCCCACAATGGTCCTGTCTATCCCTGGTCCCCCAGCTCTGCTTCTCAAGTGTCCTGTGCTACAGCCAAGCCGGATTTGTTGTCACGGTGGCTGCTGTCTTGTGGTCAGCCTGCCTTGGCTCCTGCTGTGCCCTCCCCCTGAAGCACTTGTTTCCTCTGTTTCCTTTGGTCAAATCCCATCCATCTTTCATGGCTCAGCCTAAATTCTGCTTCCTCCAGGGGTCTTGCCTGATCCTCCCAAAGAAAGTCAACTCTCTCTGCTCTGCGCTCCCACACCCACCTCTCCTCTAACGTGGCCACGCTCCGACCTGCCTTGTGGCTCTTGTGTTCTCTGGCCTCGGGGCAGGGGCCCTCTGGTGTCTCGCCTGAGGGTTAGCAGGGAGCTTGCACGCAAAAGGTGCTCAAAACCATCCTATTGATTTGCATGGAGCTGGCAAGGACCTCAGGAGGTAATCAATGTCTTTGGGACCTGGAAGCAGAAGCTGAGTGGCCAGGCCTCGGGGAGCGGTCCATAAACATCTTTTGACAGAAAAGCCCAACCTCAAAGCCTAGCAATTTTAGATTATGTTTGCATGAGAGGCTTTTAAAATAGCAAAACTTTAGATTTATGTCCCTGTGAACAGATGTGGAAAGGAAAATCAATTCCTCATAGGATAGGCTTATTTTTTTTTTTTATTGCAGTGCTAAATATTATGCACCAAGTGACAAATTAATATATACATTGACCTAGAGACACTTACACCAGCAACCCTGGATGAGAACGAAGTGAGGACCTGCAGGACCTCCTCATGACTGGACATGGCAAACGTTATGTGTCAGTCAAGTTGGAGTTTTCCAAGAAGATGCTGGAAGCCAAGACCCCCTCTAAAAGGGCCCGGCCTGTTCCCCAGAAGAGAGGAAATGCTCACACACTTTGTGACACACGGCATGCAAGGCTGATGCCACCTTGCCATTGGCTCAGGAATCTTTCCAGCAATATTAAAAGATGTTAGGAGAACGGCTCGGCAGCACCCTGGCCCCTTCCCGCCCATGCCCTCCTCAGAACAAGAGGGAGAGACAGAGAAACACCGCAGACTGACCCTGGCAGTGGTGCCCTCCAAGGCTGGCAGGAGCCTGCCTATCCCCAGGGACCACCTGCTCTCCCCCCGGCATGGCCCCCGCAGCAGGTAGTGTGAGCAAATGAAGTGTGAGCAGATCTTCCTCCGCAGGCACCAGGCCCTGCCCTCCCTCCAAGAAGCCTGAAAGGCAAGGACAGGGCCGGACGAGAAATGCATCTGCTCATCCATGGGGCCAGCTGTCCCGTGGGGTTCTGAGAGCAGGGGAGGGACCCAGGGGGTGTGGGATCCAGGACCCCACAGGGAACACCACAGCTGACTGCTGGCAGCCGAGGACCGGCTGGGGCTTCTGGAGAAACAGACTGGGCAGAAAGAGCGAGTCTATCCTCTAAAAAAATTCCATAAACATGGAAAAAAACTAAAAGTGACTGCTTTCCCCAGGAGAGGGGATGACACATAACAGGCGAAGCTCCTGACGTGGTCCAGTTAAATGCCGAACAGTTGGTTCTTAGCTTAGGGGGAGGGAGGGAGGGAGAAAGAGATGGACTCGAGTATTTTCTATCTGTCTGGCAACCTCTCATTCAGGTTTTTATCATGACGGACACTGGATGTGCTTTGCAGGGACAATAGCAGAGGAACAACAGAAAGGGGGAGGGCTTGCATAATCGGGAAGGAATACCGGGAAACCAGAAATGACAGATGGGTTCTCTTTCCCACTTACACACAGGCTGAAGTCCCCAAGCCCATGTCTGGGGAAGCTGGGTTCTCGGGGGCAGAAACACCCGTGAATCTGGTCAGTTGGGAGACAGAGTAAGAGCCCTGCATTCGTAAACACCATCTAGAAGTGGCTGTGAAGGTGCCAGGAAATTAGAGGCTTAAGCATTGAATATCTGCACTGGGTCACAGGAGGATTTTGCCTGGAAATGCAGAGGAGGAGCTTTAATTAATCAGTCCCGGCCTGAGTCAAAATCAGAGCAAAGAGAGGCGGCTTCTGTCGGGAAAGGCCGGGAGCTGCCCCTGCAACACATGTGTGAAGCGGCGAAGAGGAACTTCCCCACTCCCCGAGGACACCCGCTCAATTGAAACTGTTTATGAAGAAACAACTGTAACCCCTTCAGCCTGCCACAGCTCACTCTCCCAAGGGGGGGCGGTTATGCAAGCTCAGCTGTGGGGGGGGAGCCCTGGGCCCCCAACCCCGGGTCCCTCTGGGGAGAATGGAAGTGGTTAGGAGAATCTGCTATAAACCACGGCTTCTGAGGAACTGGTGTTGATTCAGGGTAGACGAGGAACATTTTCATTTCTTGAGCAGGACTCCAGAGTATTTATATTCATAACAGAAGACTGTATGTAAATCAAGACTTGAGGGTTCTGAGACTCTGGTTCCTTCATGCATCAAAGCCAGAGGCCGGGGGAGAGAAGCAATACAGTGGGCTAACTTTGTTTCCATGTGCTTAAGGCACAGAAGTCATTTTTTTCCCTAATACTGAATACAGCTATCTCTTTCAAAAAGTCTTAGGAATTTAGGGCTGTGAGAAAAAGTCATCAAGAATGGATGCTTTCATAGCGGAGGATAATGTGAGAAAAAGAATGCATATACATGTACGTGTGACTGGGCCATTTTGCTGTACAGTAGAAAACTGACAGAACACTGTAAACCAACTGTAACAGAAAAAATAAAAATCATTAAAAAAAAAACAATGAATGCTTTCAGATTTCAGGTGTTTTTGTGTTTTGAGGACTTTTCAATATCTGTCCAGAGGCTCCGCTCAGCCCCGGCGGAGGCGGGGTGGGGGGGCTCCCTCAGGCAGGGTCCCCTGCTTCCCCAGCCGCTCGGAAGGGACAGGAATCGCCCCCCGGGTCTCTTTCCCACCACTTCGGGGATGTGTGCTTGACCGCAGGCGTCAGAAATACTCCAGCTGAAGTTAAGATCCTCAGGAGAGACCATCAAGAAGAAACAAGAGAAAGCATGTCCATGATTTGTTTTCACATCAAAGGAGGTGGAGGAAGAGGCTGAGGGGCAGGCGCGCAGAGGAAGGAAGGTTGGTCCACGGACGCCGTGCACTGCCCAGGTCCCCCTGGCCGCCAGCAGTGCTGGCTTACAAATGCCTACACCTGCCCAGCCCCCTCGACCCTCGGCTCCTGGGGCCACCTGCGGGGCCCTCCTTGCTCCGTGCCTCTGGGGGGCAGCTGAGGCCTTGGCTCTGACTGCGTCATGGCCCAGCTTCTGCCAGATCCTGCCTCCCCCACTCCCCCACAGGGGCTGTTTCCTGGAACCCCACACCCAGACTTCTAGTCCAGAGTCTGTTTCCAGAGGACCTGGCCTACGACAAAGAGGGAGCAACATTTTCCATGTTTTTAATGAGTGGACAATTTCTATCCAATACAGAAAAGGCTCGTCAGGCGGTATCTATACAGCCCCGGTGATCCTTGACGGAGCCCTATCAATACGAGGCGCGTTTTTGGATGTAAGCTACAGGTCCCAACTTTTCCCCTCAGTGTTGTCCTGTGACTTCTTTTTATATAGAAAGCAGGGCCATTTTTAAAAACCTTTAAAAACACTGGAGATTCTGTTAAACTCTAGGATTAAGTCACTGAGTTAATTTAACTGTGAGTGGCTTTTTTGTCTAAAAAGGAAAGGATCTCCAGAGTCCCCTAGTTGTTGTTTTTCATTTAGGATAGTGAATTCTTTTTCATACTTTTGCTCTCTTTTACCCTTTGCTAAGTGTGTTCTTTATTTTATTTTTGCTTTTTAGGGCCACACCTGCAGCATATGGAGGTTCCCAGGCTAGGGGTAGAATCAGAGCTGCAGTTGCTGGCCTACACCACAGCCAGAGCAACGTGGGATCTGAGCCGGTTCTGTGAGCTACACCACAGTTCACGGCAATGCAGAACCCTTAACCCTCATCCTCATAGATACTAGTCAGGTTCGTTACCACTGAGCCATAACGGGAACCCTGCAAACTGTGTTCTTTAAAAGTAGTTTCTCTTTCTTCTTTTGCAAGGAGACAAAGAAGCCTCCCAACAGGGCCTGTGTCCCAGGACCAGACCTCAAGTCCTCTCACTTGACTAATTCTAATTCAAGAGCTAATTCCTCCTGCTCCTTCCTGTTATCAATGCACCTGCTGATCTAGAATGTGAGAGAAAGCCCAGAAAGAGCACGTTAAATGAACCTACTAATTCCCTTCAAGATTTCTGAATTTTACATGTACAATTGCTTAAACACCATACAAATGCTGATGTTTGCCTGACAGTCTCTCTTTATGCATGTTTTCCTTTCCAGATAATGAAAGCTGCTCAAATCAACAAGCCAGAGAAACACAGATGTAAGTTTTCTATGCACAATTATGAATTTTAGAGGTTGATGCCATTAGACTCTGGCTTTTTTTTTTTTTTCTTCTTCACTTTTTAGGGCTGCACTCATGGCATGTGGAAGTCCTCAGGCTAGGGGTTGAATCAGAGCTGCAGCTGCAGGCATATGCCACAGCCACGGCGACACCGGATCCAAGCCATCTCTGTGACCCGGATACTTAGCCCACTGAGTGAGGCCAGGGATTGAACCCACATCCTCATGGATACTAGTTGGGAGCGGAGCCACACCGGGAACTCCAACTCTAGCTTTAAAGAAAAAAAAAAAAGAAAAGAAAAAAACAATACTGCCCTACAAAGTTCATCAGAGCACAGACAGGAACCATTTAGCCTGGGTTCAAATCCCAACTCGGTCCCTAACCAGCTGGGAGAACCTGGGAAATGCATTATTTAGCTTCTCCAGGCCCCAGCTTCCTCGTCTGTGCAATGGAGATAATAATATCAGACCTCACAGGGTTGGTATAAAGGCCACATGAGTTAATTCATGTCAGGTGCTCGGACCAGTGCCCGCACACAGCGTGATAAAGTCACAGGCCTCGTCGAGACCAAAAGTGAGCACACAGATCTCTGTCTTTCTTCAGAGTCCTGGCAGTTATTTAGAAACACTTGGCTAGGAAGACAGCTCTTTTCATCAAATTGTAATGACAGAAGAAACCTCCGACTAGACTCGCCAGCTCTCCACTGCGGAATCTTTCAACCCTTCCTGCTACTACTCATCTCATCAGGTGGGTTTCTGAACCCCTGGTTTTGCCTCCATAGCATCGTTGGCGTGCCTTGCCTTCCGTCCACTCTAACGCTCTCTCTCGTCCTGATGCTCGCTTTGCCACGCTGGGTGCAGAGCACAGCCCCCCTCACTGACCTGCTCACTTCCTCTCTGGATCAGTCCAGAACCCTCAGGAGCGCCCCACTATCCTCCTGTCAAGGTCAAGTTTCCAACACGGCCTCCGCCTGACACGCCTTCCTTCCCCATCATCTGTCTACACTTACCGGTCAAACTGGGTTACTTGCTGTTCACTCCTGCTTTCACTCAGTCAGCACGTGTTGGGGTGCCCCAAAGCCAGACTCTGCTCTCAGTAAGCTTGCTCTAGATTGAGGAGACAGACACAAGTTACTAACTTCTAGGATGAAACTCGCTAAATTCAGTTGTGACCCAGACACAGAAGGAGCAATAACTCCTACCTGGGGGTGGGGTGAGAGGTCACGGGAGTCCTCAAGGGGGTGAAGAAAGGATCCTGTGCTGTAGGGAGAACTTTACAGTTTCGTTGGGGTATAAGTGAAGCACAGTGAAATGTAAAATGCGTGCTCCAAGTATAGAACCTGGCACATTTTGACACCTATGAAACCATCGCCACCATCCAGAGAAGGAACACGCCTCTCACCCCTGAAGCTTCCTCTTGCTCCTTTGCAGTCTCTTTCTCCTGCCTGCCCCCTCCCCCATCCCAGGCCACCACCGATCTGTTCTCACCACAGATGAGTTTGCATTTTCTAGAATTCTGTATGTACATGGAACTATACTTTACGCACCCTTTTTTGTCTGGCTGTTTCCACTCTGCATAACACTGTTGAGATCCATCCATGTTTGTGCTGTTTTACTGCTGAGCAGTCGTCTATAGAATGAGTATACCGTGGTTTGTTTATCCACCCAGCTGCAGATGGACATTGGAGTTGTTCCCAGTTGTTAAAATAAAGCTTCTGGGAACATTTGTGGGTAAGTCTTTGAAGGCACAACACTTTTATTTCCCTTAGGCAATTGTCAAGGACTGGAACACCTGGATCACACAGTAGCTACATGTTCAAATTTTAAGAAAATGTCCAACTGTTCTCCAAAACGGCTGTACCATTTTACGTTGCCTCCAGCAGAGGAGGAAAGTTTCAGTTGTTCCATATGGGGAAGTTTTCCTGGATAAGGGAACAACATGATGATGAAAATGTGTGTGCTGTACAGGAAGCATCAAATAGTCTAAGAGCAGAAGGAACTGAGCAAGTTGAGTGCTCAATGACAGGCATGGGTTTTATTTTAACCCAGCACCTGGAGGGCTTTGGTGTTTGGAGTGCACATTCCAGGAGATGGGAATTGATTGCAGGCTCCTGAGGAGGACTTTACATGGTCTGATCTCTGTCTCTGGATGTTCCATTTACTTTCCCATCTTTATACTGTTCCCTTCCTCACACTGTTCCCTTCCTTAGAACATATCCATCCACTGTCTTAGTACCATCTTGGCACCATCTATGGAAAGACCAGGACCCAAGAGAAATGCTACCGTGTCTTCAAGTTCACCCCTCACCCCTGAGTTTCTCCAACCCTACCTTTCTACTTTACACTCACATTACAGGTGAGTCCCCTATTCGCCTTGGGACTCTTTGACAGAAGAGAGTGGAGTCTGTTCATGCAACATCTCCCTCAAGGCCAGTCCCTTTCACAAGGTATAGCTTTAGACACTTCTCTTTCGGTCTTCTTTTTATGCAAAGTCCAAACTCAAATAACATTTTAAATCAACAAAGGTATAAATCTCGTTGCTCATTTTGCTGAGACCAAAAAGAATATGTGGACTGATTCCAAGGAGGAAAAAAAAATTACTTTTTCTCTCTCCCAGCTTCAGTTGGCTTAACCATCTAGTCCCTGATCCTTTACTCTTTTATGCTCACCAGGTCTCCCTCACTCAAGTGCAGCAAATTATGTAATTAGTAAAAGAGCAACACTTTTTTCTGAGAAAATGGTTATGTGCTTACGCAAGTTCAATGGCTCAAAACGTCTAAGGAATCCATTTAGCAAGCCTAGAGAAAACAGGAAGAATTGGGCTCCAGCCAACCCTGCAAAACTAGGGAGAGCTCACATCTTTCCCAAATCTTTTCCAAATTTTCCATGGGACATTCAAGTCTTTTGAAAGCATTGAACCTGATATTCTCTGAAAACCCACCATGGCATCCAGGGCTTTAGGCTATGCAATTTGCCTTCAGTAAACTTAGCAACTGGATGGGAATATGAACAGAATGCATGTGTCTTCTTTGGGGTCCTGCAGTTTGCTCTGCTCCCATGTGTATCGTGTCCTCTATGACACCCAGACAGTTGCTTCCGGATCCTAGCTTCGGTTCAGGAGGATATTCTTTCTGGAGGACGCTCTCTTTTCCTTTAATGTGACTACAGGCTGAGGGAAGAGCCAAAACACATGGGCCAGGGGCTCAGTTACTCTATTTTGTAAACTGCCCTGAACAGTTCTACGGCTTTGAGATTGAATCACTATCAGGAGCGCCCCAGAGGCCACTGCTACAATTTGCATCCTACCGTATATTTTCTGCTGTTGGAAAGTATACCAGATGAAGGCCGAATTTCTGGCTTCTTCCTTGGACACCTCACCTGGGCTATTATGAGAGGGGAGCAAGGCAACATGAAACATTCTCCCCTCCCCACCTTCCCAAGAGTGAGAATGAAGCTTGTGGATTTAGCCGGGGGCGAGCAAGAGGATTCTAGATGGGAAGACCAGGAGAGACACTTCATTATCCAGAAGCTGCATGAACATTCAATACAAGACCCCATCTGTTTTGTTCAATTGACGATTTCCTTGAGCAGGAAATAAAGGCTCGTACTGAGTTTCAGACTAGCTACAGAATAAGAAATTGCTTCACTTTTTAAAGACTTTGCTTTTTAAGGCATTCAGCACGTAACCTAATTTCATTTGATGAAGTTTGTTTTCCCCTCTCCGTTTGCTGCCTAGAAATGTGTGCTTCACTATCTCCTGCAGAGCTGGGGCTGGGAGGGGAGAGCTGGAGACTCACAGCTCTCTGGGCCTCAAAAGCACCTTGAGAAAATAAAAGACTGTTAAATAACATCACAAGAAACTGCAAGAGCAGCCACCCCAGTGGATTGTCCGAATCAAATAGCTCACACCACACGGCCCTAACTCCTGAGGGGTACTGACTGGACCGCTCCAGCCTCCGCCGCATAACCAGGCAAAGAAGACCAAACTCAAACAAGCAGGGGAAAACTCACTAGTATAAACTCATGCAAGAATCAGTGTCATTCCAGGGAAAAGTGGGACTTTGAGAGAGAAGTTGTTATCTACTACACTACTTTTGTGTGGCAACGAATTAATGCTTTTAGTTTTTTTGTTTTGTTTGTTTTTCTTGTTAGGGCCACAACCGCAGCATGTGGAGGTTCCCGGGCTAGGTGTCGAACCAGAGCTGCGACTGCCAGACTGCACCACAGCCACAGCAACGCGGGATCCGAGCCGCATCTTCGACCTACACTGCAGCTCAGGGTAACGCCAGATCCTTAACCCACTGAGCAAGGCCAGGGATCAAACGCGCATCCTCACGGGTACTAGCCAGGTTCTTAACCCACTAAGCTACAAGAGGAACTCTGAAAAAACCTTATTTTAGAATTATCTTTCTAAACACACATATGAAGGAAAACATACACACATGCGCGCACGCACACACACACACACACACAAACACACACAAGTGATTGTAAGAGAACTTTTTAATTTAGAAAAAGTAATCAAGCAATTACCAGGGAGAAAAGACACATGTCTCAGTAGCACTGGCTGCCCACGAGGCTCCTGGTGCCCTCAGCAAGTGGAAATGAACTTACTTGATGTCACACAAAAGGGCCACACCTCTCAGGATCCAGTGATCTGGGGACAAGACTGTTCGCAGATACACCACGGTGATGAAGGTCAAGTCGGTTCGCCTCGGTTTCTTGTAAATAGGACACACATACAGCTTGGGGTCCTTGGGCGCTGTGGAGTTAATGGCAAAGATGTGCAGCACAGGCAGCTGTGTGAAGAGCACCTTGGGGGTGGATTCCGTGAGCTTCCCGTTCCGTCGGTCCCAGGCTGCTCCGTCCATGTACAGCCCATAGATATACACACCTTCCTGGAAGAATCAGGGGTAAAGTAACAGGATTTTTTTTTTTTTTAAACTGGTGCTGTGAGAGGGGCATCCGTTACTGTAATGAAGGTGGTCAGTTTGGAAAGAAACTGTACACACACCAATCTTAAAAGCTCAAAGGAAGAAAACACCACTGGACATGTTCCTTTAGGCAAACACTAGCCCAGTGCTGCCCCGAGTCACAGCTTGAGGCCCCGAGCGCAGTAGAGCTGCTCCTATTACTGGTGATTCGAGCCTGGGGGTGGCCTGCTTCGGACAGTGGACTTAGCCGGCAGCACCAAACTGTCTCTGCTGGGAGAGCAAAGAGCGCCAGGGGTTGTCTGAGTCAGTGTAGAGGGGAGCACAGAACAGGATTTGGAGCTGGGGGCCGTGCAGGTCTCAGTCAGCACTGGCCAAGCCAGTGTGTGGCTCCAACTTCATCTCCACTGCAGGGTCTAGTGAGATGTGTGCAGCCAGGTAGGGCCAGCAGGGGTTCGAGTGCCCCCAGAGGCCGGGTGTGGCAAAGCAAGAGCAGGTGATGGGCAGGAAGGGGGAGAACTGGTCCAATAGAGGCTGACCTCATCCTGTGTCTCTGTCTCTCCCACACTAGGACTCGCTCCCAAGGGCCTCACTATTAAATCAGGAGACAGAGAGACAGAGAGACAGACAGACACACACACACACACACGCACACCCCAAAATGTTCTGGTAGCACATTTTGGTTAGAGGGGCTGCCTGATGAACCACACCGACTGAGGCTAAATGCAGTGACTTGAGGTGAAGGTCACTGTGGGCTAGAGCATTCAGGAACATTGCAGAGGAGACGGCCTTGAAGAGTGGGCTGCGTTTGGAAAGGCAGAGGAGAGGTTGGGCATCCCAGTGGGGAGTAAGCAGGAAAGCCCAAGAATTTTTTTTTTTTTAAGCAGCAGGCTCAATGGTTATAAAATTAGCTAGGGCTTAACTGTGAAAGAGTCTGGATGGCAGAGAGAAGAGCTTGAACTTTATCTTGTAGGCAGCAGGGATCCATAAAACATATACTCAGGAAGAAAAAAGTCTAAAGGGAATCTCAGTGGAGACTCCAATAATCAGGTAAGCGCATAAGATATACTTACGCAGAAGATGGTCACCGTTTTTCTATCTGCAGTGAGAACCAGGAAAGGGGAAGTAAATGTATATTATAATAAAAGAGAGGGAGACTAACTGCAAACTGTTTTCTAGAATCCCTCCTGTGGGCTAACAGTAGAAGAATCATACTTTTTGAGCCAAAACTTGAAGTACATAATTTGAGAGTAAAACCACAGGCAATCCCAGAAAACTGGGACATAGGGTACCATCATGAAGTCAGCAGGTGACAGTTACCACATGGACAACACAACTACTTAGCCATCATCCGATAGTAGATCATATCCCCTCTAGGCTCCCTTCAGTCTCAGAACTTTTCAGAGTCATAGTCAGGAAGGTGTTGTGGACTGAATAGTGTCTTGCAAAAACTCATGTCCATCTGGGACCACAGCATGGGACTATTGGGAAATAGAATTTTTGCAGATGTAATTAAGGTCATAGTGGAATAAGAGGGGCCCTAAATCCAGTACGACTGATGTTCTTACAAGAAGAAGAGAGGACATACAGAGATATACATAGGGAAGGAGGCCACGTGATGAGGGAGGTAGAGACTGGAGTGATGGAGCTACAAGTCAAGGAATGCCAAGGGTTACCAGCAACCACCAGAAGCTGGGAGAGAGGCGGGGAACGGATTCTCCCTCAGGGCCTTTAGAAGAAACCAACCTTGCCAATGTCTTAGTTTTGGACCTCTGGACTCTTCTTTTTAATTTTTTTTCTGTCTTTTTAGGGCCGCACCTGTGGCATATGAAGGTTCCTAGCTAGGGGTTGAATCAGAGCTGTAGCTGCTAACCTACACCACAGCTCATGGCAATGCCAGATCCTTAACCCACTGAGTGAAGCCGGGGATCAAACTCTCATTCTCATGGATGTTAGTCGGGTTCATTAACTGCTGAGCCACAATGGGAACTCCTGGACTTCTGGACTCTTGAACTCTGAGAAAATTAATTTCTGTTGTTTTAAGCCACCTAGTTTGTGGTACTTTGTTACAAAAGCCCCAGGAAACTAATACAGATCTTGGTACCAAGACATGGGATGCTACCATAACAAATACCCGAAAACATGGAAGTAACTTTGGAATTGTGTAATGGGAAGGTGCTGGAGGAAGGTTGAGGGGCATAACTGAAAAAGCCTAAGCTGCCTTGAATCTAGATATTGTTGGTGGACGTATGGAGGTTAAAGGTGCTTCTGGTGGGATCTCAGACAGAAATAAGGGCAATGCTGTTGGAAACTGGGCAGGGGGGAGGCTATCCTTGTTACAAAGTGGCAGGAAGTGCCAGAACTTGGAAATGATCTGCTTCAGTCTCCTGGTTTGACAACTGAGGGGATAAAATCAAAGAAAGGAAAATGGGGGCTAAGATTTATTGACTATCTATGTGAGGTCTGGCACCAACCCTCAATGACTCCCCTGAATTCTCACAGCCACCTTGAGGATGAATTATTATCATTTTACAGATGAAGAAGTCAAGGCTCAAAAGAGTTAAAAGAACCAGTTCTTAGGGCAGGTAAGAAAGAGTCCAAACAGTGGCTCCCAGTGGTGTCTGCTTATCTCAGAACCCCTGCCCTTCCCCCAGCCAGGCATCCTTCTACCCAGGGTCCTGCAGGCAGTGGGGGGTGAGGGGTGGGAGGGAACACTGCTGGCACTGGCCCTGGAGCTCAGGACTGCCAGTCCTGTTAATCTCTACTGCCCTCGACTCGTGTCAGTTCTGCGAGTACCCACAGCAGTGGATGTAAACCTGGGGCAGATCCTTTTCAGCAAACACAAGGATAACTCGCGTTACCTCACACAAGTTACCTTCGTATTCCATTGCAAAGGAATGCTGTCTGAGGGTTCCTTGAATGATTGCTTGTCATTCACTCCCACTCTGCAAAGGGAGGGGGCTGAGAAACTGAAGTCTCCCGGTTACAGTAGGGGGGAACCCTCGCCGCAGAGCCAAAGGACCTAACGGAGATGCTCATAGGTCAGTGTTCAGCGGAGCCTGCAGCGTGAGCGCCGGCCCCAGACCCGTCCCTGCTCTTGCCCAGGGGCACCTACCACAGGGGGTGACGTGATCTCCTCTTTGGTCTGACGCAGAACTTCGTTGTGGATGGTCACGGAGTCCAGGGCCCAGCCTTTGTGGGCGCGGGTCACTTCCTGCCTCATTGCTGTGAGGAAGCCTTCAAAAGAAAGAAAGAAATGACTTGGCTGCTTTGGCACAGTCCATTCTAGAGACAAGGAGGGGAGTCGTGTTGTTGCTTATCAGTTGCCAAATGTGTGCCCATCTGAGAGGAGCTGAGATCAAACCTCAGGGGAGACATTTCTCTCAGTGTTTTGTTTCAATGAGCTTAATACTTCTTGCCAGCTGACAGCAGCACCCTTTCTGCCTCAGACAAGGTTTTGGTTTGAAATTCTCCTGGGATTTCAACCACTTGTCTTCTAAAGGTTATAGTCCAGGGCTAGCTCATACTCACTAAGTGAAGATCCAGTAACCAGGAATAAGACTGGAATGGTAAAATATTCTGAGAACAGCATTCCAATTAAAATCTGAATCAAACCATTATCAAGCGTCTATTCACTATAATGAAACAATTTCATTTGGTCTGAGGAAATAAGGCATAATGCCAAAATAGAAAGCCTGACTTTCAATTTGATCAAACAAAGCAATCACACCGGAAAGGAAAGCCACATGTTTTAATGTGCATAATACAGTTATTTTAAGACAATACCTGGTTCTGTATATTATGGCCTTTCTTTAAACTTAATATTTGCAAACCATGCCATTCAATTCAATAAGTCTTTCTTGGAGAGAAGCATTTGATATTTAAAAACTGTACCTTAAACTTCAAAATGAACTTCAAGATCTTAGGGAAATTTATCTGTGACCTATGGATTACATTTTGGTCTCCATGTTAATATTGGAAATCCTAAGGCCCATTACTCAAAATTACGAGTAAATTTTGGTATGTGTATGTCCCTACTACTCCTAGATTAGTAAACTCTGAGAACCTTTATGCACAAACCAACACATAAGTGATAGAATTTTATTAAGTTTGAATGGGAGTGGAAAGAAGGGAAGTTGCAAGGCATAATGGCAGGTAGGGAGTTAATATCCTTTGGAATTAGAAAGAAAGAATAGGTTCCTGGAGTTCCCGTCGCGGCTCAGCAGACATGAACCTGACTAGCATCCATGAGGACGTAGGTTCGATCCCTGGCCTTGCTCACTGGGTTAAGGATCGGTGTTGCCGTGGGCTGTGGTGTAGGCTGCAGACACGGCTTGGATCTGGCATTGCTGTGGCTGTCATGTAGGCTGGCATCTACAACTCCGATTCAACCCCAGCCTGGGAAATTCCACATGCCACAGGTACGGCCCTAAAAAAGACAAAAGAAAAAAGACCAAAAAAAACAAAAAAAGGAGGGAATAGGACCCTAGCCTACCTGGTGACAGAGTCACATTCTCCCCATTCTCAAGTCCCTCCTTCACTATTAAATTAGACCCTTGGGGAGGCATTCCTTGGGGAAGGTAGGGGGAGGCAGGGCATGCAACATAATGTCTTTATGAGCAAAGAGGTGAGAACAAAGTGGACCACTCAGGAAGGCAGCTCAGGGAAGGCTGAATTGAGAAGAGAAAGTTGAAGCTGAGTCTTGAAAGGATACATAGGAGTTTTCCAGAGGTGACAAGTCCAGGTAGAGGAACAGCATGTGCAAAAGCACAGGGGTCTAGGCTACAGATGAGGCAATGATGACAGACAAGATTGGAACTAAAGTAGAGGCAGGATTTTTCCAGGGCAGAGTCTGGATTCTGAGGATGGTGGGAAGCCACTGAACATATGAAGTAGGTGAAAAATTTGGTTGTATTTGCGTCTTATCAAGTTTACTTAGAGTCCTCACTAAAACAGGGTTTGGGGTACTAAAGAAGAACACTTGCAATTAATTCAAAAGAAAAGCTACTCAATAACCAGAGTAGCTGATTAAAAAACTTTTATAAATGATTCTTATAAGTTATAGTTTCATGAAACTGAAAGTGCTAGTAGGAAATGATGATTTTATGACACAAAACGTTAACTCCGGGCAGAAGGAAATGTGGTGACGTTTGCCCGGCAGCAGTAGCTGGTCAGTGGCCACCCATTCCCTACCTGTGGAGTGATTAGAGGTGATCTGATCAGCATGTGATTACACTGCTTTCCATTTTAAATACGGGGATCCCATTCTCTGAGAGTAAACATTTCGCATGTTTGGCAGTCAGCTAAGGTGTATACGACCACAATAATAAAATCCAATTCTCCCTTCTGAATGACTCCATGACAATGTCATGTTCATCACTCAGCATAAAACTTGCATCCATGTGGGGTATCAGACACTGTGTATCCAAGTAGAGAACTTGGAATTAAATTGACCCTCTTCTCTGATATTTTAAAACACATCACTCATCTACGGCTCTACAAGGTCACAATGCACAAGGCATGAGCCCTGCTCTTAGCCATCTTGAGGAACAGGACTTTGCTGTAATATTTTCAGTTCCAAATAAACTGCAAATTTGACCTCACTCCATCTGGCACTCAGGACAAAGACGCAGGCACCAGGTGAGCGATGAGCTAGATCCTCTCTTTGGTTAACACGCCTGAGAGAAAGACTTCAGGCACTGGGGAGGAGCTCTGCAAACCTCTAGCGCAGTTAAGGAAAGACCATCTTGTCTCTGCTCCCTCCTGGGGACACCCATGATGCTGTCTAGCCAGCTTCAACAATAAGCCTCCTAATGTTTGGGAAGAACTTCTGGCAAGCCAGGAGATAAAACCTGGAATACATATTATCCTGAACCACTAGGAAAGGAACATGTTAAGTACATAATTTAACATTTGGAGTTCCCATTGTGGCTCGGCGGTTAGCGAACCTGACTAGCATCCATGAGGATGTGGGTTTGATTGATCCCTGGCCTCGCTCTGTGGGTTAAGGATCTGGCGTTGCCATGAGCTGTGGTGTAGGTCGCAGATGTGGCTCGGATCCCGTGTTGCTGTGGCTCTGGTGTAGGCCGGCGGCTACAGTTCTGATCGGACACCTAACCTAGGAACCTCCCTATGCTGCAGGTGCGGCCCTAAAGGCAAAAAAGACAGAAAAAAAAATTAACATTTATTTCAATGTGCAGGAAAGGAAACTGTTCCATGGGCCAGGCCCACTCAGAACATGGAGAAGAAACATATATTTTTTTCAAGACTTGATAGCTTTCTTTGGCTTCCTAAAAAGAACATGATCTCACAGAATTCAAAGTGTAGTGAATCCCCTGAATTGTTTATTACTGAATTTTTAAAATGAAAGGCTATCTTTCTTGTAGACAGGTATCCAGTCTAGTGGAATCAAAATCTCTGTTTCCTGAAGCCTATATAATTTTTAAAGACTACTGAGATATTTTTCTTTATAAAAGCTTGAAAAGTGGTACTTTTGTCTTGGCACCAATTCAATGTTTATAATTCTTTAAAATGTTTTTATTAGAATATACTTGATTTACAGTTTGTGCCAATTTCTGCTGTACAGCATAGTGACCCAGTCATACATATATATATATATACATTCTTTCTCTCATTATCTTCCATCATTGAATGTATCCCAAGAGACTGGATATACTTCCTAAACCAAATTTTAATCATCAGTGGTGGAAAAGTGATTCAGGTTCACGTGTTTGACTCTGAAGTGAGAAACAAAAGGTTGGTAAAGTCCTCAACAAAAATAACCTATTATTCATGGGATTTAACCACCCACACCAAAATCAGTGATGTGACTTCAAACATCTGAGTAACACATGGGCTAACTGAAGTGCTTTAAAAACTTTTTTCCCTTCCAATGCATGTAGTGTAATGACTTCTTAAAACACTTGTCAAGCTAGTTCTTTCCAAAAATGCACTTTTAAGCTAGGATTATACTTTGGAAACTCTGGTCTAAAATAACACTTGCTATGTCTTAATTCCTATATTGGTGGTGACTCAACATTTCGGCAAACAAATTATTGTTGTTGGACTTGTGCAATCAGTTGGCTTGAAGAAAGTCGCAGAGCGCTTTCAGTATCAATTCAAACAAGGTCTTGGAAGAGACAAAAGAAATATCTCATCAGCAAAGTTGCTCTTCTCAGTTTTACAGGGAGTTGGACGGCTTTCTGCAGTGATGGTCCTACAGGGAATTTTTTTTTTCTTTAATAAATGAACCAGTCCTTCTGCAGTGGGCCTGAGGTTGTTGAGCATTTCCTGTCTTATCAGTTACTAAGCCTCTCACTAGCATCTTGAAGATGAGGAGAAGTGATGTTCCTGCCATAAGTTTACGACAGGCAGTTTTTCCCCCAAATGAGAAGCAAATGCAGCTCACTGATGAGTTAAATAAAAGGTCAGAAATCATTAAACGAAGATGGGGATGATTCACCCCGCTGAATGAAAGAAAATGTACTGGGCACCTTCCCTGATGCTTTGCTCCACGTTCTAAGGTGGGGATCTGAAACTTGGCTGAAAGTGAGAAATGTCTGGGAAGCCCTTGAAACTCTTTATTCCCAGGCCGTGGCCCAGTCACCACAATCAGACTCACTAGAAGTGGAGCCCAGGCATCAGCACTGCTGTAAGGCAGGGCTTCTCAAACTTCAGTGTTCACAGTCGTCACCGGGGAGGAGTGATTATGAAAATACCGGTTCTGGGGAGTTTCTGCTGTGGTGCAGCAGAAACGAACCCGACATGTGGCCGTGACGATGTGGGTTTGAGCCCTGGCCTCGCTCAGTGGGTTAAGGATCCAGCATTGCCATGAGCTGTGGTATAGGTTGCAGATGTGGATCGGATCCCGCATTGCTGTGGCTGTGGTGTAGGCCAGCAGCTGTGGCTTCGATTCAACTTCTAACCTGGGAACATCCATATGCTGAGCATGCAGCCCTAAAACGCGAAAAACAAAAAACCACACTGGTTCTGACTCGGTAGCTATGTCAAGGGTGGAGTCTGAGGTTCTGCGTTTCTACCAAGTTCCCAGGTGATGCTGCTGCTGCTGGTGGACCTCATCCTGGGAGGCAACAGTCTAAGGCCCATGCTCTCCACACACAGACTGACCAAGGGAGCTTTAACATTTAACATTTAATCATACAGATGCCTGCGGCCTCAGCCCCAGAGGTTCCTACATTAGCCTGGACTAAAAGCTCCTCTGGTGATTCTCCTGTACAGACAGGGCTGAGGACCCCTGCTTTGTAAAAACATCTGCATGACGGGCCAGTGAGCGATCCCTGACCCACACTTGTTTTCAGAACAAATTTGACAAGTGGAAAGAGCAATGCCCTGTGAAACAAGCAAAGTATTAGGAAGGCTGTTAGTAAAACAAGCGGACTCTTCACAAAGCCCCCTGAGACGCACGTGTCATTAACCCAGGACACGGTTGGCTCTGGCCAAACCCAGGCACAACTGAGAGAACCGAGGCTACTTCTCTTGGCCAGGAGGGGATCAGCTGGCCCCGTGCTGTCTCATGTGCCCAAAGGTAACTACGCGCACGGTTCCCTCCCCGGTGCTGCTTTACGCTTTCTCCCCCTCTCCCCAGCCTCGCCCCTCTCCTCTCCCTGCCAGGCCTTTCCCCTGCTCCCTCTGGAGTGGTTCTGCGCTTAACAAGCTCTTCCCTGTTTTCCAACTCTTCACAGAACGTTCTCTCCATCCTCCTGCCCTTACTGGAAGCTGGCTCGGCCCTGAGGACCCTCCTCCCCAACTGTCCCTTGTCTCACCCTTGGTGAGAATCTCTGCTGCTTTGATAACCACTCCCTCCAACCTCCCCACCGACCCCGTCCCTGCCAAGTGCCCCCCGCCCCTTCCCTGAGCATCCTGCCATCTTCTGGGTCTTGTCAGCATCCCACTCAGCACTTTGACCTCTCAGTTCCTTGTTTTGAGCCAAAGGAAGTGTTTCCTTGGAAGGGGCTGGATTAGAAAGTATGAAGCCCGGGAGAAACACCCCGTTGAGATTCAACTGAAAGAGCTTGTGTGCTGTGATACACGGCCGACTGACTGTGTCTGTGGGAAACCAGGGATGAACCCACTCCACTCCCTTGGCTTCTAAATATCAAAAGAACACCTAAAGAGCTCACGGTTTTCGCAACGACAGGTCCTTACCCCTCCCCTCAGCTCCGGGTCTGCCAACATCTCTCCCACCTGGACGTCCCACCAGCACAAGCCGACATGCCGGGCTCCTTGCCTTTCCTCCCAGCTGCTCCTCTTCCCATGCTCCCCATCTCGTGCCTCCAGCCTCAGCCACTGTCCCTCCCGCTCCCTCAAAGACGCCCATTTAGTCACTCCATCAAGCTGGCCTCCTCCTCGGTACCCGGTTAAGGTCCCAGGCGCTCTCCCTCAGACCTGGCGAGAGACTCCCCGCTCCGGGCGGGTGTTCTTATTTCAGTTCACCCTCTGCCCCCACCCGGGGTCCTCCTCTGATCTTTGGTGACTTCCTGTTGCCTCTATGACGCAGCCCAAACTCCCCCGGAAGACTTCACGCTCCAGCCACGGGCCCTGCTCCTGCTTCCTGAGCTCGGGCGGCCCTCGTCTTCTTTCCCAGGGCGGCCTCATCTCTGCTCAGGCCTCCACCTGGGATGCTCTTTTCTCCCGTCCCGCCTCTGCAGGCGACCCACCGCCTCCTGTGGGACGCTCTCCCGCAGCCCTGCCTGGGCGGAGGTCACCTCTGGCCCCTGTGCCGCGGGCACTTCCTTCTCGCTATGCCGAGCACTTAGCACGTTATGTTAAGGTTGTGCTGCTTCCATCCTACCAAGCAGATTACTGCCTCCTTTAGGGCAGGAATCAGGTCTCGAATCTCTCTCTGCTGAAAGCACCAAGCAGAGGAGTTGGCGAATGAAAAACGGCTGAATAATCCCAACGAAGTTAAATGCTATTTCTCCAGGCCCCCGAGCCAGGAATTACCCGGTGATGGCTTGCACAAATTGAGGGCTGGGAAGGAGGAAAGAGACTCGTAGGTAAGACACATGAAGTCTGAGAACCACAATAATTTTTTTCCTCCCAAAAATTCAATGGAAATTCTGGGAGAAAAACAGACAAGTGAGATCTGTAGGCTGTCCTTCCCAAACCCAAGTCTACCGACGTTACAATCTACTGTGTACAACTCGTTCCGTTCATAAAAACCACCACGGTTAGTGTTTTAAATTTAGAAAACGTTAAGGCATTTGAAAATGCATGAAGGGAATGGATGGATGTACACAGAGGACGAATAAATGTCTACAATTTACGGAAGTATTACTTATACAAGGAAACACGCACAGATCATGAGTATACAGTGCGATGAATTTTCACCAAGGGAACACAGCCCTGTAACCAACATCCAGATCAAGGAACAGAACATTCCCAGACCCCCCAAACCCCTGTGTATCCTTTTGCGATCACTGCCCTCTCGCACAGGGTAACCGCTGTTCTGACTTTTAACACCTCGGATCTGTTTTGCCAGTTTTGACTCCTTGTGTAAATGGAATCACACACACACGTACGCAGTACACGTACATGACAGGGTGTTGTGCTGGGCTTCCTTCACTTCATTTTCTTTTGTGAGATTCAGCCATATTGCTGCAAATAGCAATAACACACCCTAAACCCATGAGTGTGAATTCTTTTTAAATCATGTTACTAATGGAGCTCTAAGAGGCCGAACTGTAAGAAACCCGACATCTCTTCATTCTGGCCAAGAATCACTAGAAGTAAAACTATCCCTGTTGGAGTGAGACAAAAACTGTCGTGTTTCTGAACCTTATGAACTCTATGTATGAGACCTAGTGGGCTACTTATTTAGTAAGTATTTCTAGGATGAGGGAATGTGTGCAGTGGGACCACAAAGCTCTTTCTCAGGAGAAAAAAGAAAAACGAGCAGGGACAGATTCTGGAAATTCACTGACTAACAACTTTTGCAACATGATCATTTTGGAAATCAGTCTAATCTTCTGAATTCTAGGAACATTTTTTTTTGTATACGTTGTTGCTTCATTTTTATCATTTTCATAAACTTTTTTTTCTTTTTTTTTAGAGCCGCACCTGAGGCATATGGAAGTTCCCAGGCTAGGGACTGAATCGGAGCTGCAGCTGCCGGCCTACACCACAGTCACAGCCGCAGCAATGCCAGATCCTTAACCCACTGAGCAAGGCCAGGGATCAAGCCCACATCTTCATGGATACTAGTCAGGTTCTTAATCCATCAAGCCACAACGGGAACTCATCACTTTCATAAACATTTTAAAACTGAGATTTGGAAGAAATTTTTTACTCTTCCATATCGTTTTTACTACAGACTGATAGCTTGCTGAAGAGGTTGAGGAGAAAAACAGAAGGTTTTTTTCCCCCATATTGCGGAAGGAATATGGCAGAAAGAATCTCAGACTGAATTTGGAAAACAAATAAGGAAACAAACATGGCTGAATTTGAGAAACAAATACAGAAGGCTCATCTGTGGCTCCAACTTTGAAAGCCTATGTCTGGCGTGCGACGAGCTGTACCTCTACATTGTCTGTACAACACACATTCACCACACAGGGCGACCACACAACTACCCGCATCTTCCAAGTCTGCCGGCTCTCCTATGAGCACCTACCTTGGGGATTGAAGAAACCGGTCATCCAGAACACATTGGGCCTCCCTTCAAATATCCAGGTGGAAAACTGAGCATTTCTTTCCAAAAGTTCGGTAAACCAGAAGCCCAGCGTGGACGAATCCCAGGACACTCTCTTCCAGATCTGAGGTATACGAGCGTCGTACATGTTGTCCAGGGCATCTCTCAGGTTCTGGAAGAAAAGGTAAAGTCCAGACCCGAGAGTAAGAAAAATCAACAAAAGAGGGACGTGACTATTGAGACCATAACAGCTCACCTCACTCATAATGATCGTTCCTTCAATGGCCAGTTTTAGGTCACTCAGGCTACTGCGGAGTATTGAGATGACTTTCTGCATTCGGTCAATTTCTTGTCTAAGAAATATGTTCATTGAATTAAGATGCCCCATCTTAATCAAACGAGCTTTCACCTAAAACAAAGTATATGGTACAATAGTGGACATTAAAAAAAAAAAATCATCTGCCACTTCTTTTCCAATGAGCTCTCCTTTCTTTATTCTTTTTCTTCCTCTGTATATCTCTATAAGCCCAAATGGACTCTCAAATATCTCTTGCAGAACCAAATCTGCCATTATATTCTCCACTTTCTGAGCTTCAAAAGCTACTGTTTCACTAAAATGATTTTTATTTCCTACTTTAGCTGATAACTTAAATGTACTTTGAAAAACAGCCATAAAAATTGTAACTTTTTCCCCTTTCAAAAGATTAAGTACTAAGTGTCAGTTAAATATTCTTTTGCAATCTAACCTTTATAAGAGTACGGTTTGGCATACTTATTTTCATGGCTCGCAGGATCATTATTAGAAATGTCACAAAAGTTAATACAGTCAAAATCTTTACAGAACAGTTCCCAATTTATATATATGATTGGCTGCAGTTTCCTAAGATCACTGTTGCCCTGCCAGGGTGACTAAAGAGAGCCTTTCCTAACCTAATCAATGAAAATATTTGTCTTTGTGGGACGGCCATTAAGCAGCTGTCATTTGTTCCTTCTGGTATATAATTTATTGGCCATTTTGAAGAGATCAATATAAAAGCATCTGGTTGTGGGAACAATAAAATATAACAATTATTGGGAAATAAGCCAATACACATACACATTTCCATTAGGTGACATATGCCCAAGAAATGACTGACTGCAAATACTGGCGAGAACTCATGAAGAGATCTGAACTTTCTGCAGGCCACGATCAAAGAGGTGCCAGATTAGTATGGATAAGGATGGATGCAGGGAGTAGAGGAAATCTGGTGGGAGGTACCAGTCCACAGAATCACAATAAATTGTAGCATCCTCTGCTGGAGATGCCCACAGCCCCTTCCTGAGTCCTGAAATGTTAGAGACAGGTGGCCTTCAGGCTCATCTGGATCATCCTCCTTGTCTGATAGAACAGGTTTTCCGGCATGATGCTGGTGTTTCCTACTCAGCAATGACGCCTCTGCTCAACTGCAGCTGGACCACTTCTAGTGAGTGAGGGCTAAGGGGAGAACAGGGATGTAAAACTGAACACCTGGACAGAACTACCTACGCAGGTAGAGAAAACGATCTTAAAATCTCAGGAGAACAGGCCAGTGGAGGTCCCTAACCCAGTCTGCCATACCAACCTTCGGGTATGCGCCTAAATTCCTGGTTCTAGAACTTACATTTTTGCAGGCTTCACTGCCCTCTTCTCATCCTGAGCCCTTCAGCCTCCAGTGACTAAAAAGCAGTTATACATCATTCCCTTTAAATCAAGACTACTTTGGGGAAATTCACATTTTAAGGAAAAGGGAAATTACGGAAATACTTTTGCAACCCCGCAAGTGAGAAATTCAGTCCAGGTGTTGGCTGTAATATCAAATCAATAGTCCAGGTAGCTTTTGGTATATTGACAGCCCCAAACAAATTGTCTTGTCCTACTTAGGGCTTTAAAGGAGAGACTGCTCTTGCAAGAGACACATGCTTAATGTGTCTCAAAACTTAGAATCTACAAAATCTATTTTTAGTAGATTTCACTTTGAGTGTGATTGTTGTTCCAGCCTAAAACTGTCTTTTTATTAATAAGACGTGAAAGCTCTGCTGTAGTCTTATGTGGAATTTGTATTATATTCCTGAAGCCAGGGAGACTTTTCTGCAGTAATGTGGCTCTGTGTTTAAGTCAGTAGCACAATTACATTTCAATCAGCTGAATTCACCTTACAGCAACATTTTTCAGACCACATCTCTTCTGTGTAAAATGAAGGACACTAAAAAGTAAGTGATACTAGAAGAGGAAGTGATACTGGAAGCAGTTTCAGATGTCTTTTACTGCCAACCGCCTCCCCTCTAGGCATCTATTTAGGGACCTCCCTCACGCTAGGCTCCTGCTGGAATGTTGCCAGAACAGAGATCTCCCTCTTTTCTTCCTTTCTTTTTTTTTGGGGGGGGGGCCACACCCGCGACATGGAGGTTCCCAGGCTAGGGGTCTAATCGGAGCTGTAGCTGATGACCTACACCACGGCCACAGCAATGCTGGATCTGAGCCACGCCTGCGAACTATACTGCAGCTCATGGCAGCGCCAGATCCTTAACCCACTGAGAAAGGTGAGGGATCGAACCTGTGTCCTCATGGATACCAGTTGGGTTCATTAACCACTGAACCCCCAGAACAGAGATCTCAATGACATGGGCCAGACTCAACCTGAACTGTTCAAATTATCTCCAGGTCTTGAAGCCCCCCTCTGATAATACCAACCTGCAGACTAGTCATACCAAGTAAATTTTATCTCACTTTCACCTGCCGCTTTTTAAAATCTTTGAAGGCAGGTATGATGCCTCATCTGTCTTCTGAAGATCATTTACAGTGAGCCATAGAAAGAATGTACTTATAATATTTATCCATGTAAAAAATATTTTCTCCCCAGACTATAACTATCTCTACGTGAAGTCACTGATTGCAGTATCTTGGCCAGATGTCTTGGTAGCCATGTACACAATGGAAGCAAAACTGTTTCAAGAAGCAAGAAAAAAACTTTTTTTTCATTGTTGGGGGCACTCATTGCTGGCAGGAGGGTTGTGGCCCAGCAGCCTAGAGGCTCCCAGCTAACAAGTGCATTCCTCCAGACTTGGGGCGCAGCCCACGCCAGACACAGGACCACCATCGTACTTGCATTAGGGCACAAGCCTCTCCATTTATTTAGTCGAAAAGCTAAACTTTGAGTGCAATAGTTTGCTGTACAGCACAGGGAACTATATCTAGTCACTCATGATGGAACATGATGGAGGATAATGTGAGAAAAAGAATGTTTATATATGTATAATTGGGTCACTCTGCTCTGCTGTACAGTAGAAATTGACAGAACACTGTGAGCCAACTACAATGGAAAAAATAAAAATCACTAAAAAATTAAATCATAAAAAAGATTTAAAAAAAAAAAGAAAAGCTAAACTTGCCTCAGTCAGTCTAGGACTCAGGAGGCCAAGCTAGAGAATGTCTCATGGAAGTTTTGGACCATGCAGAAATTTTATTTTATTTTATTTATTTTTATAATGATGTTTATTTTTTCCATTATAGCAGGTTTACAGTGTACAGCAAGGTGACCCAGTTACACAAACATTCTTTTTTCTCACATCATTATGCTCCATCATAAGTGACTAGACGTAGTTCCCAGTGGGCCATGTAGAAATTTTACAAGAAAGGATTTATTTAGATTAGCAGTTGTCAAAGTGTGCTCTGGGACCCCCGCAAGCCCCTGAACTCCTTTCAGGGGCTCCACAGGTTAAACGTTTTTCATAGTCATGCTAAGATGTTATCTGACTTTTGAATCTCCTTCTCTGAGGAGTTTTCCAGAGGCTACATGACGTGTGGTGTCCCAACAGACTGACACAGCAGCAGATGTGTGTATCCAGCTGTCTTCTATCAAACCAGGCATTAAAGAGATTTGCACAAACGTAAAACAATCCCTCTTTTCTCTTTGAATGTTTTTGTTTGTAAAATATACCTATTTTAAAAATATACATGTTATGTTAATGGGTTTATTGTTATTTCACAATAAATTAATATTTTTGAAAATTTTTAGTTTAAATTTCTAATATATTAAATATCAGTAGTAAAATCCACATAAACCAGAACTCTTTGGGGGTCCTCAGTCATTTTGTAAAGGGGTCCTAAGATTTTAAAAAATTGGTTAAGGATCTGGCGTTGTCACTGCTGTGGCGCAGGTTCAGTCCCTGGCCCAGGAATTGGTGGTGATACCCCCCCCTCCAATGGAGAAAAACTGTTGTTGATTAACAAGCAAACACCTGGGAGGTTCAAGAAATTGAAAGTCATTGCTATCCAAACAGGGGAGTGAATTCATGCACATGGCTTGCTTTCTCCCATGACCCGGGGCGGGGCGGGGGGACTGAGAATGAAAAGTGTGCAGGGCAGGAGACAGAAACAGCCAGGACATTTAAAGAACGGACAAGGCAGGCTTGAGGAAGAGAGGCGGGGGGAGAGTAGCAGCCTAGAGGGTTAGGATCTCTGGAGACCCCAAACCAGAGGAACCCCAAGATGGGGAAAGAGTAGGCAAAAGGCAATTGAGAGAGAAAGCGAGGTAGAGAGGAAACAGGCAGATCCTAGTAATTTTGCAAGATGGAGCAAGGGTAAGGAAGACCAAAAGGTGGAAAAGGATCAGGCAGTGCGAGGATGGGACTGAAGCGTACCGTGCCAGGACCGTGCTGCCCTCTGTGGATTCCAGAGGCAGCCCCACGCACCGTGGCAGGGCAGGGCGGGGGTGGTGGAGAGCAGCTCACCTCATGCGGAATGTAGTCCGGAGGCAGCTTGCTCAGCATATCTTCTGATAACCTGTAAACTATGGCTTCCCGCGTCTCTCCCACGCCGCCTCCACTCTCTTTGGGTTGAATGTTGGTAATTGTTTCAAGAACAGTAGAAGCAGTGTTACTTTGATACCTGATGAAAAGAACTGAACTGCTCAGAACGGAGCAGGGAAATGTACCTTCAGAGGTAATTATCAACACAAAAATGAAATGATGAATCACTTCAATGAAATCCAGTCCAAAAAGGGGAGTGGGTGTTGGGGGAAAGGAAACTATTTTCATTCCTCCAGGATGAAAAAATTAGGGCTCCACTCTACTTTCTCCTATGAGGATATCCAGAATATCACAGAAATGAAAGCTCTCCATCAGGGAAAAAGATTCCACAAAGGTCCTTAATAATCCACAGCAGCGCTGGCCAGCCTTGCTTGTAGCTAACAGAAACACCTTGTGCTGGACAAGGAGCTCCCCTCCTTTTATTTTCCCCTGCCTGTGGACTGGTCGTAAGAATCTGCCATTATAGGACAATTTGTTAGACTGAAGAGCACCACTCATATTTCTTCACTGAGCTATACATTATTAAAATCTCTTCAGTTTTTTTTCAGTTTTGTGTTCTCACTTTTCCACTTGTTTTATCATTTCCAAAGTGATCTATTGGGACCACTTGTCCAAACGCAGCTACCCATCTTTGAAATGCACATATCCAATAATGATTTGCTATGTACCAGGCACTGAGCTTGGTGCTAAGATATGGTAATGAACAGGTCCCTGACCTTTCTCCCTTTCTCTAGTGGAGGAGGGGGACATTAGTCATTACTGTAGTAGTAAGTGCTATGGAGAAAAAGAATAGGATGCTTTAAGATAGTAGAGCCTGTCTCTCTCTCTCACTTTCAAGCTGCTTTCTTAGGGGTTTACCAGATGCTATGAGGTGCATGAACTTAGTTTTTGTCCTAAAGCTGCTGGGTCAATTAACAGTCTTAAACACACAGATATGTATGTGTGTGTGTGTGTGTGTGTGAATTTACACTAAAATATTAGGGAAGTTCTCTCTTAAAGTGTCATGTGTAAGCTGAGATCTGAAGAATGAGCAGGTTAGCTAAGTAAGGTAGGGTGAGGTGGGAGGCAAGAAAGGACATTCAGGTAAGAGGTAAGGCTTGGAGGTGAGAAGGACTTCAGTGCATTTGAGAAACAGCCGATGAGCCAATGAGTTAGTAGGAGACGTGAGGATGGAGGCAAGCAAGGGCCAGACCATGCAGGATATGGGCTTCATTAAGAATGTAAACATTATCCTAAAGGCAATAGGCAACTGCAGAAGACTTCCTAAGCAGGAGTGTGGCATGACCAGATTTAATTTTTTCTGTCTTTCTTGAACTCCTAATTTACCATCTATAAACATCATACAGTTAAACTGTATTGAGTCACTGTTCTGCTTGGTTTGTCAATCTTGTCACTTGTCCAGATGCAAACCGTATTCACATCTCCTTTCATAGATGTTAGAGGGAAATTTAAAAGGAGCCCAACAAATGCTTGAGATGAGTGATTGGTTTTTCTGTTTTATTTCTTTGGACATAAAACAAACCTTTGTAATATGGCTATATGTATAAACATTTTAATGTGCATATCTTTTGATCTAGCAATTCTATAGCTAAGAATTCATCCTAAAGATAGAGTCAGACATTTTAATTTCTGACAGTACAGTGCAATGGTTATCCTGAACAACTCTCCTGAAAGTAACTAAAAAGGCCAGATAAGATATGAAAAACATTACTGAACTGACAAGAAACTAGGAAATCTTCAGGGTCAAACAAAATATAGAATGAAAGCTGGAATCCAGAAAGATCAACCAGATTTTACCCTGGCGGCATCAGCTAACCTCTGGCCTTCCTGAATGTTTGGATGGTGCAGTGAGAGAAGAGGTAAGCCCTATGCCCAAGGTTGAAAGCTTAACAGGAAACTCCTAGGAGTTCCCTGGTGGTTCAGTAGGTTAAGGACCCAGAGTTGTCATTGCTATGGCTCTGGTTACTGCTATGGTACAGGTTTGACTCCCTGGCCCGGGAACTTCTGCACACCACAGGTGTGACCAAAAAGAAAAAGAAAGAAAGAAAAAGGAAAAAGAAACTCCTACATAAATCTGGGTCTTTATAGGGCTATACACTCAGTGTTAGAAATAACCCACCGTCAGAAGGGGATGGTAGGTAAATTGTTCTACCTGGCTAGGTGGAGGAAAAAAAAATCTTTCTTAAGAATTCTTAATTTGTGACATTATTTAACAGTCATTTGTATTTACTAGTGTGATTTGAAAAACCTGAAGCCAAAAATTTATCTTAAGGTGGTCCCAGGAAGTCTCAGGTGGCACCTGGTGGAAGGGGACATAAACCTTTCCTGGAATAATATGCCTTCAACCCAAGTCTCAAAGAATCCACCAGATAATTTCCAATTAACATGAGCTCGTAGTCAAAAGTTTAAAAAATTATAAAGAAACAGGCACTATGAGCAAGAGCCAATTAAACAAGAGGAATCAGAACCAGACCTACAGAGACCTCAGTTAGCAGTTTTCAGGTGCACATTATAAAATATGTTTTTACCATATTGAAGAATATAAAATGGTGATTGAAAAATAGAAATATGAAACAGTAAACTATAAGCATGAGTAGCACATTTGAAAAACATCAAATAGAAATTATGAAAATTAAAAAAATTAAAACCTGCTTTAGTTTTTTACTGCTGCTGTAACTAATTACCCCAAAACAAATGACTTAAAACATCACAAATGTATTATTTTACAGTTCTATAGCTAATAAGTCTGACAGAGGTCTCACAGTGCTAAAAGTAAGGCGAGCAGGCTGGGTAACCTTCTCTAGGTTGTTGGGAAAGATCCATTTCCTTGTTCATTTAAGCTGTTGACAGAACTCACTTTCTTGAAGTTGTAGGTCCTAGGTCCCTAATTCCTTACTGGCTGTCAGGTGAGGACCTTTCCTAGTTTCCTTGGTTCTTGGCCCCCTTCCTACATCTTAACATCTATTATAAAATATGGCCCATTGAATCTTCCCTCCTTCTACCATTTCATCTCTCTGACCCACTCTTCTGCCCCTTTCTTCTACTAAGGACTCATGTGATTAAATTTGGCCTACTTGGATAATCTAGGATAATGTCCCCATCTCAAGTCCCTTAACTTTAATAACATCTGTGAAGTCCTATGTGTCACACAAGGTAACATACTTATAGGCTCTGAGGATTAGGATGTGGACCTCTTTGGGGCAGGTGTCCATTATTCTGCCTACCTAGTAACAGGTTACAGTGGGTTAAACAGCAAATTAGATATAGCCAAAGAAATAATTAGACAACTGGAAAATAGATCTGAAGACATTATCTAGAATGTTGCATAAGGGAAAATAAATGGGAAATATAAAAGAGAGGTTATGAGGCACACAGGCTAAAGCAGTAAGCTCTAACTTACATCTCAGAAGAGTTTCAGAAAGATAGAAGAGGAAGAATAAAAAAGAGATAATAACTGAAGAAATAATGACTGAGAACTGATGAAAGATTTGAATCCTCAAGTTCAGGAAATTCAGTGCACCCTAAATAGGATAAACAAATTAATAAATAGAAATTCATATGTAGACATATCACTATGAAACTGCTGAACATCAAAACGAAGACAATATCTTAAAAGCAGTCAGAGAGAAAAACAAATTATCTAGAAAGAAATGACAATTAGACTGACAGCAAATTCCTCAACAGCAGCAACAAAAGCCAGAAGAAAACAGAATCATATATTCCATGTGCTAGAATAAAATAGCTATAAATCTAGAATTATATACCAAACAAAATTATCTTTCATGAATTAAATTAGGGCAAGGCTAAAGATTTGAATAGATATTTCACCAAACAAGCTAGCTATACGGAAGGCCAATAGCACAGGAAAAGATGCTCAGCCTCATTACTTACCAGGAAAATGCAAACTGAAACCATAATGAGATAGATACTGCTTCACATTTACAAGAATAGTTATCATCAAAAAACAGAAAACAAGTGTTGGCAAGGATGTTGAGAAACTTAAGCCTTCATACATTGCTGGAGGGTACTGTAAAATGGTACTGCCTCTTTGGAAAGCAATTTATCACTTTCTCAAAATGTTAGGGATTGACTAACCATATGACCCAATAATTACGTTCCTAGTTATCTATTTAAGAGAAATGAAAAGACATGTCCACACAAAGAAAGACCTGTCTCTGGATGTTTTAACAGCATTACTCATAATAGCTCCAAAGTGGAAACTACCCAAATGTCCATTAACTGTTAAATGGATAAACAAAATGTGGTATATTCATACACTGGAATATTATACGACAATCAAAAGCAATGAAGGATTGATACACCAATACAATGTAGATGAACTTCAAAAATGTTATGCTAACTGAAAGAATCCATACACAAAAGACCACATAGTATATGGCTTTTGTAGGAAGTGTCCAGAAAAGACAAAGCTA
The DNA here is from genome assembly GCA_004024745.2 of Catagonus wagneri. Lineage (NCBI taxonomy): Eukaryota > Metazoa > Chordata > Mammalia > Artiodactyla > Tayassuidae > Catagonus > Catagonus wagneri. The sequence goes on from PVHT021183524.1 coordinate 2,622,269, forward strand.
TAGAAAAAGTAGAGGCTGTGGATGGGAGCTGACTGCAAACAGGCACAGGAATTCTTTTGAGGGTAACGGAATTATTCTGAAATTAGATTTTGCTGATGGTAAAAATAATTGAACTGTCCACTTGAATGAACTCATGATAGGCAAACTATACCTCAATAAAGCTGTTTTTCATACCATATGATATCACTTATATATGGAATCTAAAATATGGCACAAATGAACCTATCCACAGAACAGAAACAGACTCACAGACACGGAGACCAGATCTGTGGTTGCCAAGGGGGAGGGGGAGAAAGTGGGATGAACAGGGCGTTTGGGGTTAGTAGATGCAAACTATTACATTCAGTGATAAGCAATGAGGTCCTGCTGTACAGCACACGGAACTATATCCCAATCACTTGTGATAGAACATGATAGAAGATAATAGGAGAAAAGGGATATGTATATGTGTGTGTGTGTATATATATGTTTATAACTGGGCCATTTGCTGTAGAGCAGAAATTGACAGAACATTGTGAATCAAATATAATAAAAATTAAAAGACATTTTTTAAATTGATGTTAAAATTTCTAGGGTAGCCAATAAAAGGACAGAAACACAGACTATAATATCCAAACCACCCGAGGGGGGAAAATACAATAAGAAAAATTCATATTCAAGCAAAACGTCAAAAAGGAAGGAGAAAAAAAGAAACAAAACAGAGAAATAGTGGTGCCGAAGGGCAACTATTTATATTTACTCTTTACAGTTTATAAACATGTTATAAATGTTCTTGCATTTATTCGACATTTAATGAATTAGTTTAAAAAACAATCAGACAAGTGCAATGATTTGATATACGTGTACAACTTTCCTGCGCATTACCTTCCTCTTTCCCGGCACTCTGTTCTTCTTACTGCGCCCCCCCTCCATTCCTGCAGTCGGGTCCTCCCCATCCCTTCTCGAGCCTGAGAACTCCGGCTGATCCTTTGAGGTGCAACTCAGATGTGGACTGTCTCACTAGCTTACTTTGATCCCTAAGTTGGAATTTATTGCACCTTTGCCTTTGTTCTCATAGCAGTGTGTAAAATACCTCTTGATTTTAGAGCTTGCCATTCCGTATTTCATAACTATTTGTCACTCATCTATCTCCCCTAATATACAATGAGTTCCAAGGGCAAGGACTGCGTCTTCCTAATTTTTGTATCCTCAAGCTGGCCAGAGAGTATGTTCACAATAAATATTTGTTTATTGAATTGAGGCCAACTGGCTTGGGCTTTATTCAACCTCAAATATAAAGAAGAGCAATTCTCCAATATTGAAAGGACATGAAAATTTAATTTGTTCCTCCTTATGGTAAAAGTGTAGTATATTATCATTACATCTGTTTCCTGGCACCTTTCCACATACAAAGGGAAACACATATATATATATACTCCTCAAAACACAGGAAAATCAGATCGATATAATTTAAATCTGATTATAGTTAAGCACAGATCTTTAAAGTTTAAAGAGGAGAAAACAACAGTAAATTTCCATTCCTACTAAGAAAATCAGAGATCTTCCTTCCTATCTGTCCTATAGCTACAAGTGAAAAAGGGCAATGGCCGATGCCGTGTCTGGGACCCTCAAGGGGCTCTCTCAGCTCACCTCCAGCACACATCCTCTTAGGAAACACCCTCTGCACCCATAGCTGGGCACCAGGAATGCACAGCAGCGTGGACACGACCCGCCTGCTCTTGGCTGACACTGGCAGATCCACCAGTGTGCCAGGGAGGGGCCAGTGGAGATGCTGCCGCTGGATTCCACCTACACAGTCACTTTCATGGTGGGTGATTTTATTTTTTCATGAGGTGATCTGAAAACAGTCCTTGAGCTATGGATGTGGGTATGAAGTCCTGAAAAGCGAACCCATTTTGTATAAGAGCTAGACAAGCTCTCCAGATCACATCCCCACCACATATTTTACGAGGCACAGAACGCCAGGGCTGTAAGCTTACCTTTCTTTTTTCCACAAGGTGGTCTGCTGTTTGCAAAGCTAGGAAAGGCAGAAGCCTAGCTAGCGAGCTGTAATGGAGAACTGTGACTATCTCTACACACCTCAAAGCCCAGAGGCTTTCAGGAAAACGTCCCCATAAATGCTCTGAGATAAGGAACAGGAGCCATAACATTCCGTGAGCTTTGGTTACTTCTAGAAGAAAAATCTTTCTTTGGAATAAATTTGGGAAGAAGCTCATACTTGACTTGTAGTTTTGTGGTTTGGGGGAGATGTCTAGGTCATGTCTGTTGCGTGGTAGAGTCGGGGTCATGGATAATACAAATGCAAAACAGTTGAAAAACAGAACTGTCTATAAACAATTGACCTTCTAACAAGATATTACTGCACTATCATATCCAAACCAGCCTAGATTTACATACATCTTTGCACATGAAATACCAGTGAGCACAATTTTTAAACAAAAATCTGAAGCTCAAAAGTAGGCTAATACTAAAAGGAATACAATTACATTCATCCCACATAGAAATGAATATGAAAGTTGTAACAATACATTTGATAAATTTCAGAAGGTAGAAAAATATGCATAACTGCTAATGAGTAAAAGAGGGGAAATAAATAATTTGTCGACATTGAGATGGTTGAATGTGCAGAGTCCTTGGTACCTTATAAATCTAGGTAATAAAATGTGAACAAACTATGCATTTTTATGGTTCCTGTCACCAAGGTCTCTAAGCTCATGGGAGAGATATCGCTTATTTTAAAGCATTTATTCAGCACAATTTCCCCCTCTACTTCAAGGATTCTGACATCTGAAGCAAGGATCGAGGAGAAAGACCCGTGGTCCCCTTCCCCAAACCTCACCCTTCTCTCAAATTCATGGATGCTGACTTCAGGGTGCAGATTCTGATAAGCAGGACCGTGGGCTTCTCCACCACGGCCCCGCCCAATTACAGCCAGTGAGCCTGTGCGGTTGAATGGAGTGGACAGTCAGGAACATTAATCAGGATTCCTCTGGCTGGGGACATTCACAGAGTTAGCCGGTGAATCCGAGAGTGCGCCCCCGCCCTGGCTTCAATTATTCTCTTGGCACAGATGGGCTCAAACTTCTCACCTGGGCTCCAGTCCCCGTGATACACTCCCTCCCACTCTTTCCCAACTCCACACGCCCCAACGGGATGCTGGAATCCCTCCTAAAATTCACTCCTGTTCCCAACTCCTCCACCATCCCAGCTCCCAGACCACAAACAACAGGGAACCCTGTACTCCTTTCATTTCTCGCAGAACTTGGCGAGTCACTGCTCCCTGCAGGGGGAAGGTTGAAGTTGGGAGGAGATGAGGGGCAGGTTTCAGCTGGAAGCTCCGTGCGTTATTGTTTACTGCCTCCTGGTGGCTGATGGGGGAACAGCGAGGGATTGGAGCCATGCCCTCCAAGAAGGTAGGTTCAAACTGCCGGGAAGAGGGAGGCTGGGATTACCGGAGGAAAGAAGAATCAAACCTAGGACAAAGCTCACCCAGAGGTCGAGAAAACGACCAAACGTGGAGCTTCCAGACAGAGCCTCCTGCCTGAGCAGGAGCCAGAAGCAGACCAAGGTCCCTGGAAAGAGTAGGTTCCTGGGAAAGACCTTAGGACAGACCAAGGGGGAAGCTAAGAATAAGGAGAGATCAGGGGAGGGGCACAGGTCTTAGAGACCAGCTGGTTATTTCTAGCAGAAATTTAACCCTTCGTTTGGGGCAGAGGCACAGCACATTTTTACCTTACCTCACTCACTGTGATGAGAGATAGCAAGATCCTGACACTTAAATTTGGGAAAAGAGACCATACGGCATCTGCAGCATGCCTGCCAGCCACGGCCTGTAAGCCTCCGGACAGAGCTGGGAGGACAGGATTCCCCTAAGACGAAGGCCCGCTGTGTCCTCTGTCTCTCCAGCATGCATCAATAGCAAATAGATGAAAACCACAGAAGATTCTCAGCCATTGCTCTACAATCACTGAAGCCTGTCACCACTTTTGCGGCCAGTCCTGCCCCTCGCTCTACCCTCCACCTCACCATCATCCCTGACCTCCTCCTGGATCATCACACCTGGGTTATTCACAGGGTCTTCAAGACGGTATCCAAATAGCCCTTACGTACAAGAAGATGTGCTTGGCTTCACTTAACGTAAGAGGGAATCAATTAAATCTACACCGAGATGCCGTTTCTCATTGGTGTTGGTGAAAAATGAGCTTCACCAACATTTTGTCCAACATTCCGTTGGTGAGACAGTGAATCATACTGTTGACTGTGTGTGACAACAGTGCAAGACGGCGCAGCCCTCTGGAAGGGAAACTGGCAATATTCATTAATCCTGGATCTAGAAATCCCACCCATAGCAAATTACTCTGAGAGTCCATCTCTAACAATATGAGAAACCACAAGCATGAGATTATTAATTGAGGGATTACTGGGGATAGCAAAACATTGGAACCAACCTATATGTCCATCTATAGGAGAATGGTTGAATAAACTATGATATGTACGAACACAGCTGCTGAAAAAAAAAAATCCAGGCATAACGTGTTTTACTGTGCTTCCGTTTATTGCACTTTGGAGACACTGCAATTTTTACAAATTGAAGATTTGCAACATCCCTGTGTCAACCAAGTCTATTGGCATCGTCTTTTTTCAACAGCACTTGCTCGTTTCATATCTCTGTGTCACGTTTTGGTAATTCTTACAGTATTTCCAACTTTTTAATTATTATATATCTGTGATCAGTCAACTTTGATGTTATTACTGTGGCCCGCTGAAGGCTCAGATGATAATTAGCATTTTTTAGCAATAAAGTATTTTAAATTTAGGTATGGACATTATTTGTTTAGACATAACACTACTGCATACTTGCTAGGTTACAGGAGAGTGTAAACATGTGCACGTACTGGGAAACTAAAAAATTCATGACTCACTTTATTGCGCTACTTGCTTTACTGTGGTAGTTTGCAATCTAACCAACAACATCTCCAAGGTGTGCCTGTAATGAGGAAGATGCCTATGAACATACACTGTAAGTGAAGGAAGTGAGACATAAGATGATTTGTATAGTATAGCAACTTTGTATCAGAGAGAAAGGATAATAAGAATATATGTGGTACCTGTGTATGAGCAAAAAAGAAACACAGGGAAGATAAACCATTGCCCGTAAAGGAAGGGGAAACGGGATGGGAGGGCATGAGACTGCTCTCAGAACCTTATCACCTAGTTGTGGCTTTGGAGCCATGTTCAAGTTTCACATATTTAAAGCCATCGGGAGTTCCCACTGTGGCACAATGGGATCGGCATGGTCTCTGAAGCACTGAGACCAGGGTTCGATCCCTGGCCCAGCATAGTGGGTTAAGGATCCAGCGCTGCTGTAGCTGTGGCATAGGACAAAACTATGGATCTGATCCCTGGCTGGGGAACTCCATGTGCTGCAGGGTGGCCAAAGAAGAAAAAAAAAAAATCAACAAAAACAGAAAAAAACCCCTAAAATGTACTACAAATATAAACTATATGTCAATTGATAGCATAACCACACAGAAAAAAACAATCTGAGTAACTTCTGGACGCAGTGCTCTGTACACCCTCAGTGAGACATAGTCTAAGGACAAAAAGAATTACAAGGAAATCTTGACCTCCACTGAATACATTTGTTGTTGGCCACGGTGTTGGTGGTGTAATTCGGAACAAATGAGCAAATATATTGAAGTTTCTGGGGACCAGAGTTCTCCCCGTGGAGACAGGAGTTAATATGAAATGAGGGAGATGGAGGAAGAGCCCTGAGGTATACAACTAGTATTGCAGTTATTAGTATTACCTCATGCCCTGTCCACTCAGAGGGTCTGTGAGCACCCCCAGGGAGAGAAACGCTGTGGTTATATATGCACATAGTTGTATATATATATTATACAAAGATATAAATATAGAATAAGAAAAAGCAAATCGAACAAAATGTTAACAGTTGGTGAAGGTATGGGCGTTCATTGTACTTGCAACTTTTCTGAGCCTTTTTTAATAGTTCGAAATAAAAGGTCAAGAGAAAAAATAGTGTGTCTCCCATCTGGAGTACAATTTGGTTGCCCTTCTCTGGACTTTTTCTAGCTCTGGTTTATCTCTCTTAAGAGCTGGTGACCAAAACTGCCCCAGTGACCTGGTCACAGGGGTGCCACCCCTGAAGGTGAGGATGAGACGCTTTCAAACTTGTTTTCTTTGCTCCTTGGCAGGACCTTTTGATGCCAGACAGGATCCATTCTCTAGGTACCACTATCAAGGCTCCTCGAGCTCTTGCCAAGGATGGAATCAAAGCTTAGAGCCCTCACATGTGAACCACTTCATCCGCTCATTCGCAAGGGCATTCCAACTGCATGGCCATTTTTCTGCCCACTTGCGTGAATTCATGAATCTTCCTACAGACTATCTCCATGAATCAGATTCTGCACAGCCTGGGAGAATTTAGTATTGCTGATGCATTCGACAAATATCCCCTGAGCATCGGGCGCTGTTTATTTAGCACTGGAGGTACAGTAGTGAAAGCAGACCGGAGTCTCAGACATAATGGAGCTTATGTTAATGAAGGTAGACAGCCGATAGCAAGTGAAAAAGGAGCATGTCACAATCTACAGGAAAAAAGCAGGCAAGGAGGATGGAGCCCGGGGTGGGGGTTGGGAGTGGTTTGCAATTTTTAAATAAGGCAGCCAGGGAAGGCGTCATTGAGAAGGTGACATTTAAGTGAAGACCGGAAAAGGTGAGGAGAGCCACGGTGGTATCTGGGGGCAGATGTTCCAGGAAGTGCAAGTATCCTGTGGGGGGAGAGCCCTCCGGTCCGCCTGAGAAACAGGAAGCTGGAGCTGGGTGGGGCGCACGTGAGGGAGAGGGCAGCGGGAGACCAGGCCAAGAGGTGGGGGGCAGGTGGTGTTACTGGGCCTTGGAGGTCACTGTCAGCCTTTGACCTTGACTGGGAGTGAAGACAGGGGCCTCAGGAGGGCTGTGGGCAGAGGAGTGACGTGGTCTGCCTCGCATTTCTTAAGTCTCAGCTACAGTAAGACTCCCTCCCTGTGTGCTCTGCTTTGGATAATGTTGATTCTCAAACTACCTCTGAGGACTCTTTTCTTCTCTTCTTTCCTGTCCCCTGCTAGCTTAGGACAGCCTCTTCAAATAGCAGCTAGAGCCACCACCCTGGAGCCGTAACGGTTCTGTCCTGGGGTCTGAGTGAGTGTGGGCCATCGGCCCACATCTTTGAAGATGAAAAGAGGCGTGGGTGAGACCAGAGGACGCAGCGAAGTGAGGATGAACGTGGGTGACAACGAGGTCAGGAGGCCAGGCCTCGTGCAGTGGCAGCTGGGGAGCGAGGTGCACGCTCAGGCTGGAGAGGCCACGCAGCGGGAGCAAAAAGGACTCCAGACGCCCAGTGAGGGCAGAGCACCTGAAGGTAAAAATGTTCATCGCAGAGTTGGTGAAACTGCCGCAGCTGGTGAGTGACCAGGAGAGAAGCATTCCATTGTCACAGCTTAGTCTGCCACAGGGGTCTTGGTTTCTTGCATTTCCTGAAACCGCTCTGCTGGACATGAACTTTGCGGTCTGCGGTCAGTGAGCCGAAGGCATGTCCATCCAGGGAGACACTCGGCTGGGGCTTCTTGGGGCGCTCTCTGTGGAGCTGGGTGGTCCTGTGTTCGGGCAGGGGTCGCCGGAGAGAGGAGGGGTGAGACCTCACCCAAAAGATGGGTCCGAGAAGGGGCCTGGCACTCAGACGCACGTCTTATCTCTTCACTCCTCTTACCACTGTGGCCGGAGCAGGGACTTCAGGCTGAGCCAAGGACCCACCCCGGCACCCCCCACCTGCCTGGGCTCCACACCTGGGTCCTGTGCTCCTGTGCTCCCTGCACTGTGCCCTCCAAGGGCAGTTGTTTACGGAAGGATGTAGGGGAGTAAGTGAGGGCAGAGGCTCATAAAAGAGAGGGTCCAGCAGAAATACAGTTCCTCCTCCTCTTCTCTCTACCCTCGTGGCCCTTTCACATTCTGTTTATGACCTATATATATATATTAGGTAAAAAACAAACAACTGGGAGGCTACTGTCCTACCAGACCAAAAGCATCAAGACCAATAACACCCACTGGTTTTATGACACGACAGAGGAGAAATAATCAATGCATAAATTAGAGCTTTAACATTGTCACAAACTCTGGAGCATCAGGATTTAGTGACGGGAGAGCAAGCCAAGATATGACAAAACTGTAATTGGGAGACAGGAAGTGACACTATTTTTCACAGTAAAATAAAAAAGAAAGGAAAGGAGAGAGAGTAAGAGAGAAAATGAAATGCATAGTTTTTGCCAGGCGGGGTTACAAACGATCCTTTCAAATTACAGAATGTCAGGAACTTACGTGATATCGGCATTAGGGTGAAGCCCAAAGACTTCGGGGTTATCGAGCGATGGCAGTGACTGGATATATTCAAAATACTGGTCCAAGGTCTTGCACAAGGGGATTTTATATCCAGTATAAAAACAGAATGATGGCTCAAACATCTTCTCACTGAACCAGACCTATATGGGAGAGAAAACAGGAGGAATAAAATTGATGAACGTCTAAATGAAAATCTCAAACTGCCAGTATCAGGGAGACAGGGTCCCCTTATTTCCATTTTAGTCATTTTCTATGTTGGGTTTGAAAGTACCTTAAAAAAAACCCACAAGGATAGTGTGGTTAGCATATAATTAGACATATATTAAGAGAAGAGAGAGAGCATGTAACATAAAAACAATGAAAACTGGGTCTCTGTTTAACACCAAAGAAGATGCTTGCTAAGGGGGAAGAGGAGAGAGCCAGCCTTGCAAGCCCTCCGCTGGGCTGATGACCCTCCAGCTCACTTTTGAGAAGGTGGGGACGCATCGGAAAAGCAATAATCACACATACAAGAGCGTATCTCAGCGTCTGCACCGCCTCCCTTCTCCCCAACACAGGGCTCACGCCTGGGGGCTATGCTTGTGCGCAGCGGGGCTCTGGGTGGTGCTGGCGCTGAACACTGCTCACAGCCAGTAACACTTCTTACAAACATCTCCCTCCCCCCAGAGTGGGGAGCGCTCCCTCTGTTAATGACGTTATGCCCCTGGCCACAAGAACCAAACATAGCCAACCATCTCATTGTTTGCTGGAAGACATCCTTTTCTCATTCTGTATGAATGGATTACCTGTAAGGTGACAGCATGAGAATAAATATATACTTGGTGTGAACAGACTTATCCTGAAGAGAAAAAATAAAAGTTGCTGAATGCCTGTGAGCCTGATTTGAGGCAATGGCTTCTGTGTCTAATGGCGTGATTTTCCCAGTAGGGAGGGAGATTACAGGGGCCCCCGCGGTGGGGGTGTGTGGAAATGCACGCAGGATGTCAGAATGGCTCAGGGGACTCCCGGTGAAAAGAGATGGGGGTTGTGCCTTCTTTCTGTTGGTCACTCTTCCTCTAGTATCTTCCCTCCGTATGCTTCTTCTTCCAACTCAGTTTAGGTCCAGTGATGGCGCTGAAATGCCCTGTGTACTGATTCTCCCTTTTTCACTCCTCACCATTCTATCCTGTTTAACTCCTGTCCGCAAGGCATTGAGCCTGGAACAGGAACAAAATGCAAAGATGAGACAGACACAGTCCTTTCCTCAAAGAGCTTGTGACCAGTAGAGAGATAAGCCTGTAGTAACCACAATACAAAGTACACTAAGGTAAGAGTCAGAGGAAATGAAAATAAGCAAAGTCCTAAGGCGGCTTAAAGCCAAGAAGAAAGAGTAGCCAGATGGATGTCAGGTACAGCTTTATCTAGGAGGTGCTTTTGGAGATAGGACTTGAAGGGTGGGGTTTTCAGCAAAGCATCTTGTGACTGGGGAGACCACACGCAAAGGCATAGAATAAATGATGCAACAATGTGAGGCAGTTTGGGTAAATGATGAAATCATTATATTTACTGTAGGGTAGTGGTAAGAGATAGGACAGGAAAGGTGAAGTCATATTATGGATGACTATGGATGTCAGGGTGAGAACTCGTGCTTGACTTAAGAAATGAGGGGCAGTTGAAGTTACTGGAGGAACCAGAGCTATGATTATGGTCGTCATTTAGAAATATTAGGTTTTTAGTCACGTGGATGACTACGGAGGCAAAGGCCACGGGGTCTTCAGCACACAGACAGCAAATGACCCACTGAGCTCTGCATTGCCAGATGACATATGTCTATAAAAGCAAAATGGAGCTTCTTCTTATTTTTCCATGACTTTATTTATATGCACACAAATAACTGGATTCAAAAACACTAAAATAGTTGAGTTTCACCACATTTGGAGGGCATTTTTGGTATAATCAAAATACAGAACATGAAAAAAAAAAACCCTGTAAAAACAGTCACAAAGCTTCCAAAAAAAAGAAAAGGAATTCCCTGGTGGCCTAGCAATTAAGGACTCCGTGTTGTCACTGCTGGGGCTCGGGTTCAATCCCTGGTCCAGGAACTTTGCACACCGTGGACAGGGCCAAAAAAAAAAAAAAAGAAGAAGAAGTCTATGTGGAATTGCTCTAGGAGATTCTAGAAGGTACCCTATAAAAATAAGTGGTTATCCTCCAAGGACAACGAATAAGGTGCTACGGGCATTGGTTTCAAGGGAAACATACCATAAGATGCTGAACAGAAAAAACAAGCAAAGGCTCAAAGATAAGCCCCAATTGAAAGTCATAGGGACAGAGGATCTGATTTGAAGGCACTGGTTTACAACTGAAGTGGTTTTCACTCGGGCAACTCTGGATAACGTGATCAGGGTACGGTGACAGCAGAGGGGAGGCCAGCTGGTTAGAAGGCGAGACTGAGCAGAGACTGAGATAAGATGAGGGAGGCAGGATGCAGATTCCAGCGCTTTTCTGCAGCCTTCCTCAAGCAGGTTCCTGCTACCAGCCTCATGCAATAACTTCACGTCCGTAGAGCCAGAGACCCAATCACCTCTCTCGTTAATGAAGGACCGTCTGGAACAGGTCCAGACCAGACAGAGGAATGAAGGAAGGGAAGAGGTGAGACAGGAGGCTGGAAAGGGCAGAGGATGAAGTGCAGATTGAAGGAAGTGGTAAGGCTCCAGGCACTGCAGGCAAGTGGAGAGACGGGGAGAAGGAGAGGGAGAGAGGGGGACGGAGAGAGATGGAATACGTCTAGCGGTAAAGGAAGGGGAAGACGGTGGGATGAACTTTTCGTGTAAGGCAGTAACTGCTGAGAACAGAGCTCAGTGAAGCCAGAATCAGGTGATGTAAGGACCCGGGTGGGGACGGAGCTGCTGTTAACTCTGGAGCAGCCAGTGAGCTGGGTCCTGGATAAGAACTCTGCGTCTCTAGACCAGAACCAGAAGGTCTGTATCATCGGAGATGTGCTTCCCCCAGCCTGGGCTCAGGCCCAGAGGATGGAGATCTGCAGGCTTCTGAGAGGGGGTCTGGGGTCAGCTGACTGGTCTTCCAGCGCTCCCTGTGCCGGGGTCAGAGAAGCAGAAGGGGAGGAGACACAGGTTAGGGTCAGGAGGAGGAAATGCCCAGAGATCTTGAAGGTGGAGTGGTCTGAGTGACAGACGCTCTCTTGTTTGGGCTCCGCCATCTACCTTGAGGGGACCATTAACTACCAGCAGCTTTCAGCTGCAACCAAGAGAGCTGGCTCTGATTCTAATACATAGGGGAGCAAAGAGGTCTCTTAAAAATTCCCTTCGCTTTGCCAGCAAATGGCAGTGTTCCTGCCACCTTTGGGTAAGGCAGTTTCAATAAAACAGACAAACAACTAAGACTACTGGCTAATCAGGACTTGTCTTGAACCCAACCTTTTAGAAAATGAATCAAAGCATTTAAAAAAAAAAAA
>PVHT021183524.1:2635116-2766796 GCA_004024745.2 Catagonus wagneri
AAAAACTGATATAAAGAGATGTAAAAAAATTATACCTAATTTTCAGATTATATGCTGAGGTCAGTAAAAATTGAAACTGTGCTGTCTCGGATAATAATCCAGGCACATGAAATTCTCAACCTACTTCAATTAAACTATGTGAGTCATCAAAAAGGCAAAAAAAAAAAAAACAAAAAAAAAACAGGAGTTTCCATTGTGGCGCAGCGGTTAACGAATCTGACTAGGAACCATGGGGTTGCGTGTTCGATACCTGGCCTTGCTCAGTAGGTTAATGATCCGGCGTTGCCGTGAGCTGTGGTGTGGGTTGCAGACGTGGCTCGGATCCTGCGTTGCTGTGGCTACGGCGTAGGCCCGCGGCTACAGCTCCGATTGAACCCCCTAGCCTGGGAACCTCCACATGCCGCGGTTGCAGCCCTAAAATGACAAAAGGCAAAAAAAAAAAAAAAAAAAAAAAATTATGTGAGTCATCAACAAACAGGTATTGGGTGTATCCCAGGTGCCCGAGAGACCTGGGGGACTTGTTTCTTCACTTAATGGGCTGACAGTCTGGTGAAGGAGGCAGACAGGAGCATTAGGATTACACAGTCCCTCTCCCACTCCTCCAGGAAACTATACTTACACCTTCTCCGCTCTCTTCAAATGTCCCAAACTTGCTCCCCACCCACTTCCCTGAGATGATGACCTGCATCCCCCTGAATGAAGCCAACGATGCTTCTTATTTCACCCTGAACGCACAAGAGAAAATCACCTCATCTTCCCCTACCAAGTTCAGTACCCATGTCCTCCCCCAGCATAAGGATGGGGCTGGCCACCCTCCTTCTTCCAGGAGAGGAAGGCAACGTAAGGAGAGTGTGCAAAACAGCCCAGACATATACTGGCAAATCTAAATCAGAGCTGGGGTGTTCCGCTTGTGGCTTAGCAGTAACAAACCCGACTAGTATCCACGAGGATGTGGGTTTGATCCCTGGCCTCGCTCAGTGGGTTAATAAGGATCTGGTATTGCCATGAACTGTAGTGAAGATCGCAGATGCAGCTTGGATCCTGTGTTGCTGTGGCTGTGGCATAGGCTGGAAGCTGCAGCTCCAATTGAACGCCTAGCCTGGGAAATTCCACGTGCCGCACATGCAACCCTAAAACGAAAAAAAAAATCAGCACTGATTGTAAAAATTATCAAAATGAGTAAAAGGGATGGGGATGAAAATAAAGAGGAACCAAAATATTCCCCAACAGTAATATGGAAGATGGCAATCAGGGTTAAAGCCTAAAAGGTATGGCTAGATTTTTAACTTAAGTTAAATCACGTTAGAAATTTAAGCACTAGGGACAGGATACACAATTTTCAAACCAGTAGAGAGAAATAAAAATACATTTAAAAAAGAGAAAGCAGGAAAGATTGAGGGGTGGGGATGGGAATAGGCCAACAAAAGTGTGGTTAATGAAAACCACAAAATACTATGGAAGAAGTCAAAATACAGCAGTCATCACAACAGTAAAATGATTAATTTGCCTGCTGAAATACAAAGACTCTCAGACTGAATATTAAAAATTCCAGGTATTTGTTATTTGTTGGAGATAAATCTAAAACAATGACACAGAAAGGTTTAAGTGAAAAGAACAGAAAGAAGATATACCAAGTATATTAAAATTAAGTATTTCTAACCATAAAAAGACCAATAAAAAAGTGAAAAGTCAAAGCTCAGTGTGGGAAAAGACATTTGCAACCCCATAACTAATCAAGAACTTGTATTTAGAATATGCAAGAAACTTCTATAAACAATTTAAAAAAAAAGACAGACAGCCCAAGAAAAATAGCAGAGAGAATATACAAGCAAGTCACAAACGAGAAAATACAGTGAATAAGTATGTTAGGCTGTTGAACTCCGTTACTCTTTAGAGAAGTAAATATTAAAACCAAACTGAGATACCATTATACCCAACAAATGGCTAACACCAAAGAAACTAATAATACCCAGTATTGGTGAAGATGTAGAGAAACACGGTATCTCATACTTCAATGCATAAACTGGAACAACCACTTTGAACATCAGATTGACATGATCCACTAAAATGGGAAATACACCAATTCTATAATCTACCAGTTCCATTTCTAATAGAAAGGCATAGCCACATGCATTTAAGAAACTTGGACAAAAATGTTCCCAGCTGTATTATTTATAATAGTTCCAAATGGCAACAATCCTAACGCCTACCAGTATAATCCAGTGGAATGCTACACAGTAAGGAAGATGAGTAAACTGCCACTAGATGGTACAACATGGATAAACCCTAAAATACATTGAGAAAAAGAAGCCAGATGGCTAAGAAAACACATTCTATGATGGTAAAATCAAGCTACATTATAAGGACTATATACTTAGTGAAAGCATAGTGAGAAACAAATGGTTTCTTGGTATCTATGAAAGTCCAGAATTGTGGTTACATTGAAGGAATGACAAGTTGTGATGGAGAAGGGGCATACATGAGTCTTAGGGGGTAATGGACACATTCTGTGTCTAATCAAATAAATTTTAAAGCTGAATGCATATGTTTTTCTTTATTGGGCTATAGTTAATGTTTTTTAAAAGTAAGTTAAATTTTTAAAAATTTATCAGGCAAATACTAAATAAAGGTCAATTTCCTTTCTTCGTCTTCCTTGACCTCTCTTCTCAGTTGACATTTCTTCTTTCTCCTGAGTGCACTGGGACTCTTCATATCACACGTGTGCCCCCCCCCCTCCTGAGCAGGTACACAGCAGAGGCAGAGCGCTGATGAAACAGCGTGTTCATAGCACATCCACGTGCCACACACACTTCAAGAGAAATAATGCCTTAAACTTTTCTTTCTCTAGCTCACTCATGCCTCCTCAGAAGTGAGAATGTGATCGCCCAGCCCATACAAAAGCTCTTTTGCCCCTTAAGCCCCGTCTTAACAGATGCTTAAGCTTCTGCAGAGAAATAGCAACAATTTCTGGTGATGGCCACTGATCCCCAGGTGGCACCTCACAGTTTTCCAGTGCCCGTATGAGCAGGGTCTCATTTTTATTTTCACAGCTCAATGAGGCAGATACAGAAGACATTACTGTTGTCCCCATTTTGCTGATGAGGCATGAGACACGGGAGGATAAAGGACTTCCTCAAGGTCACCAAGCTAAGAACACAAACCCGGTTGTCCTTTCGCACGTGTGTTACAGAGAGCTGGAATTCTGTTTTTCACTCACAGATACATTAAAGTACTCAGTACCTTACTTTTTTTCTTTTCTGTCCCTATCTTTCTTCTTAGACGATGATCTCATCTAATATCTTAACTTTCAATGCCATCTATATATGACAAATTCCAAAATCTTTTTCTCCAGACCCAGGTTCTCTCCTGAGCTCCACACCTATAAATCCAACAGTCTTGTTTATCTTCATTCATTCTCTTATTTAACAAACATTTACTGAGCACCTAATATGTGCTAGATTCTGTCCCAGGTGAAGTCCCTGCCCTTATGGAGTGGACAGTCTTAGACAACTCCATTTGGATGTCTAGTAGGCATCTCAAAAGTTACATGATCAAAACAGAACTCTTAATCTCCACCCCCAGCTAATAAAACTCATTTTCCTCCTGCAGTTCTTTCCCTTCTCTGTAAATAGTCCCATTCTCCATCCAGTTGCTTAGGTCAAAACCAAGAGCAATCCTTGACCCCCTTTCTTTCACCATCAGCATTCTGCTGGTAGTACCTATATAATATATCCAAAAATCTAACCACTTCTGACAGTCTCCAGTGCCAAAACTCCAGTTTTAGGTACTTATACAATTATTCTAACAAAAAATATGCTTACTAAGGCATCTTTTTTTTTCTCCTTTGAATCTCAGATACAGAGGGGGAGTTTATCATATTCCCGTTCTTTATAATTCTAATGAGTCTAGATCCTTTTTATTTTAGGTTTTTCCCATTCATCCCTGATATGCACTCCCACTCTCCTTCCCTTTGAGGGCTTCTATTTAGATATACTTGATATATGTCCCTAAATTCATGTATTTATTCTTGAGAAATACACATGTATCACTTCATAGATCTCCTTTTATTTTTTAGAGCTCTGCATGCAACATATGCTCTTCAGGTCTATGTGTGACACACTATGGATCATTTCTTCCAAGCGCTGCACTGTATTCCAAGATAGGTATCTACAACACAACTCATCTATTCCTCTGTGACAGACTCCTAGGTTGCTTTCAACTTCCCACTTTCCCAAACAATACTATGAATAATATATTTGTACATGTCTACAGAGCTGTCTGAGAATTTCCCTGAAGCAGGACTCAGGTTCAGAGGGTAGTCAGATCACACTTGCTTGATATGACTAAGTGCCACTAGCTTGCACCTTTGCAGTATTCCATTGTGCTCCCAACTACTTCTTAACCACCCTCTTAGGCTTGTTAAGCATTTGTAGTGGATGCTGTGATACATCATCAGATCCTTCCTCAGGACCCGGACACTTGCTCCTGCAGCTGTCTGGAGCACTGGCTACAGAGGACTCACAACCATGTCCCTCTCAGGAACTATGCAGGCAGAAGTGAGCTGCCTCAACCAAGCTCATGCCCTGGGGGAAGGGAGGACCCACAAGCAGATCTCCAACACAGAGTCTGTTTCTGGAGAAGCCAAACTATGGTGGTCGCCTGCAGCTCCACACGCAATATTGCCATGAACATTATTATACATATCCAGTGGTGGACTTGTTCTAGAAATGTTCCGGGATGTATCTACCCAAGATACTTAATTTTAGTAAGTTTTGCCCAACTGCTTTCCAGGAGGCCTGTACCAGTTTAAACTCTAGCAGCCAGGCTCCTGCCTCCACTCATATTTACCAACAACTTTTCACCACCCACCTTTACCCACATATGGCTTTGAGAAAAACTGGCAAATATTAGCAAGGGTTGAAAAAAAAATTCAGACTTCTGGTCAACCTCCAGTTTACCAAAATACCCCCAACACTTGTGCTTTGTTATTGAGGTCTTAATTTTGTTAAGGGGAGAAACAATCAAAGAATTACCAATTCAGATCCTAATGTGAAGAACTCAAATAACCACAAAATATCTGATTTCATTTTCCCTTTAGGTAATGTATATTGCTTATTTACCATGTAAAAATTTTGAGAATAATTTCAGTCTGATAGATGTACTTAAACAATCCATCCTTTATATGAAAGCCAGAACTGCTAGGAGGTAATAATCTATAGAAAACGTTTACCTACATGAGCTATGCAGATTTTACTGGGCACACAAAAAGATGAACATTTCATCAATTTCAATTGTTGGTCCTAATGGAAAAAGATGAGAAAACTCAAATTTTGGCTCATTTTCCAATCACTTATCTTGGGGCTTGAAAGTGCCATGAAGACTTGCAATTAGGGAAAAAGGCAGAGATACTATGTCCAGTGTTTTTTATAGAAGGGGGAGTGGGGAGAGACTCTAGATATGAGGAGCTAATCTCTACAGAAGATCCACAGGCCATTGAGAGGTAGGCCATTGAGAGGTGACCTCTGTTCTGTTCTGGACCACAATTAAATTGCTAGTTGGTTCGGTCTTGGTTTTGGTTTTGGTTTGCTCTGGTTGGCTGATTCTTCTCAGCAGCTTCGCTCTGTATTTTTCCCCCCTTAAGGTATGCTTATCTGTTATAATTAAAACTATAATTCAAAAAGATACATGTTCACTGCAGCACTATTCACAATAGCCAAGATATGGAAATAACCTAAATATTCATCTACAGATGAATGGATTAAGATGATATGGTACCTATGTACAATGGAACATTATTCAGCCATAAAAAGAACAAAATAATGTCATTTGCAGTAAAATGGATGCAACTAGAGATTCTTATACTAAGTGAAGTCAGAAAGAGAAAGGCAAATACCATATGATAGCACTTTTATGTAGAATCGAAAATATGGCACAAATGATCCTATCTACAAAACAGAGACAGATCATGGCCATGGAGGGCAGACCTGTGGTTGCCAGGGGAGGAGGGGCGAGGGAGTGGGGTGGACTGGGAGTTTGGGGCTAGGGGGTGCAAACTGTTACACTGGGAATGAATGGGCAATGGAGTCCTACTGTACAGCACAGGGAACGGTGTGTGCCTGTGTCACTTTGCTGTGCAACAGAAATCAAAGAAACATTGTTTATCAATTATACTTAAATAAAAAAAGCAAAATATAGTTGTAAATGCTCAAAAAGGATCAATAAACTCTAGCAGCTCTTGCTGGTGGAAAAAAAATAGTGTGTTCGCAAATAACTCTGGACTGACTGTAAGAATCACCCCAACTTCGTAGATCTGAAAACAGAGGAGGTTGCTTCCAGGTATGGAAAAGGTAGAGGGGAACTAAACCTCGTTGATCTGCTACTTCTTGGAAAATGGCTCATTCTGTATTAGGAGCCACTGAAGTCTGTTAAACAATTTGAAGTGGGGTGGGGGGAAATGGCTCAAGGATAAGTTTAAAATAGAAACTAGACCTTGCTGATGATTCAGAGAGCAATGGCATTTCTCCAACAGAACTGTGGTATTTACCAGTGGTACCCGGTGCTGCCTAGTTCCAGACTAAAGTGGGAAGGCCAGACAAATGCCCATCAATAGAAGAATGAATAAATAAGATGCTTTATACACATATACACACAATGGAATACTACTCAGTCATCAAAAAGAATGAAATAATATCATTTGCAGCAACATGGATGGACATAGAGATTATCGCACTGAATGAAGTACATTAGAAAAATAAAGACAAATACCATACAATATCACTTATATGTGGAATCCAAAATATGGCACAAATGAACTTATCTACAAAACAGAAACAGACTCACAGACATAGAGAACAGACTTGTGGTTGTCAAGGGGGAGTGGGGAAGGAATGGAATGGATTAGGATTTGAGGGTTATTAGATGCAAACTATTACATTTAGAACGGATAGACAATAAGGCCCTATTGCATAGCACAGGGAACTATATCCAATCTCCTGGGATAGAGCATGCTGGAAAATTTTATATATATATAAAATTTATACATATATAGAATTACTTATATTCATACTTATAAATGAATGCATATATATGTACGACTGGGTCACTTTTGTGTACAGCAGAAATTGGCACAATATTGTAACTCAACCATACTTAAAAAAATCCCAAATAATCCTGTTTAACAGAAAGATGGAATGAGAGGTGTCTCCATGTTTTTTTTTTCTAAATTGACTTACCCTAGCAAAGCAATTAAGCAGACGTTTATCAAAGTCATCAGTGACTCTGCCCCCATACTGTACTTCTCCAATCATGTACCGAACAGTACTCCATGACACACCCTTTATCAAAGACAGAAAAGAATTATTCATTGTCAGCCTAAACAAATAATTCTAAATACTTCAGCTCTTTTTCTGGAAAAAGGAAGCACTAGCTAGAGTGCATTTAAAATGACTCATTATCTTATATTAATAACTCTTTTGCTCTTATGTGACTGGAACAGCTATGGTTTGTTCACAAATGGAAAGTATACAATACTAAACATTGGTGAATATACTGCTCATTCATTATTAAAATAGGGGGAAAGGAAGATTACTTTTCAGTCTGTGGGGTGTAATCACCGATAGTATTAATTACTGTAATGGCAAAGTGTTAGAGAAGAAAAAAGTCACATTTAGTGAAGAAAGAAGAAAATCAAGCAATCAACGCTTCAATATGCTTTCTTAGTATTTTCTGAATCAGTAGGAGAACAACTAGAAAATTATTCATTCACCAGATTTTTCTATAATGCAATCCTCTGCTATCTCATTACGTGAGCTATAACTACCTCAAAGTATTTATTAATTTCCATAGCAACCTTATACTAGCAAAGCACTTCAGATATTAATAGTTTTAATTTTTAAAGAAAGCATGTCAATACATTTGGGGTAGAAGTAAGGATGCTTGATTTTTAGTTACTTTTTCTTGGTTTAAATTTTGTCAACTTCATTGCCTTTCAAAGCAATGATTTCAAGATAATTGTTATGTGTATACATGACAAATGATAAAGAATCACAAAATGTGAACCCACATAATTTTTCATCAAAATGTAATACTCAATTTAATATCCCTTGGTAATTTCTAAGAAAGATGATGGTTTGATTCTAGAGTTCCCCCTAACCCAGATACTAACTCATCATGGCTCACTATCATCATATTGATACTGTGAAATCTATAATTACCTTCAAGATCTACTATGAAGTGGGAGAGACAATAGGAAACTTGTATTTATTGAGCCCTTACTAGGCACCATACACTGTGCTTTCACAAATGCAACCCCTTTATTCCTCATGGAAACCAGGATCATTTTATAGGTGAGGAAACAGACTCCGAGAGCCTTATAAACTTGCCCAAGCTCGTAAGGAAAACAGAATTCCTACTCTCTGTAACACATGTGCGAAAGGACAACCAGGTTTGTGTTCTTAGCTTGGTGACCTTGAGGAAGTCCTTTATCCTCCCTTGTCTAGTGCCTCATCAGCAAAATGGGGACAACAGTAATGACTTCTGTATCTGCCTCATTGAGCTGTGAAAATAAAAATGAGACCCTGCTCATGCGGGCACTGGAAAACTGTGAGGTGCCACCTGGGGATCAGTGGCCATCACCAGAAATTGTTGCTATTTCTCTGCAGAAGCTTAAGCATCTGTTAAGACGGGGCTTAAGGGGCAAAAGAGCTTTTGTATGGGCTGGGCGATCACATTCTCACTTCTGAGGAGGCATGAGTGAGCTAGAGGAAGAAAAGCTTAAGGCATACATTCTCTTGAAGTGCGTGTGGCACGTGGATGTGCTATGAACACGCTGTTTCATCAGCGCTCTGCCTCTGCTGTGTACCTGCTCGGGGTGGGGGGGCACACGTGTGAGATGAAGAGTCCCAGTGCACTCCGATGGGCAGTGGGGGTGTGAGTGGAAATGGCTGGACCAGTAAACAGGTGCTTGGAATGATCGGTCCCTTTTTGGGGGAGATGGGTGGGGGCCTCAACAGGGTCACTGTACATTCCAGATTGGCAATGCCTATAGAACATTAAGGACAGCAATGACAATAGGCAATTTTACTCACTTTCTTAATATCGCATTCATCAAGGTGATTCTGAATAAACTGAACACTGGCTGAAAAGTCAGCAGAATTAAATTCATACGGAATATTCCATCCTGAGGGGCCAAATTTGCGTCGCTCCTTAAAAACACCAAAGAAAAGTTGTTTTGAGTGAGATTTTTAAATTGTATGCAGCTGGTTCCTTTTCTTAAATTATTTTTAAAAAGTACAGTAAAATTAAGGCACAATATTGAAATAAGTTGACGTCATAAAGGAACCATATACGATTTTGGATATATTAACCATTAGAAACACTATCCCCTGGCTCTAGAGCCAGATGACCTACAAGAACAGATTTGCAAATATTTGCCAAATTGGAGAGTTTGGGTTTGAAAAGTCTAGGTCCCTACTGTCAAATCAAGAAAGTGCACCAGGTACTCAGTAAATATCTGTTGAATGAACTCATTTATTTTAAACCGGGCTCTTGAAAATAATGAACTCATTTATTTTAAACCGGGCTCTTGAAAGTTTCAAATGTTAAACTTCCAATTTTTGTTTTTCAAGTTGAATGACTTAAGCACTCAAGACTCCCTGCTGCTTTTGACTCCCTGCTGGTTTGACTTTGTAAGCTTGCAGTTTCAGGTTTTGGAAACTAAAAATTTTATATTGTAAAACATATCTGTCTTAAAACACTCCTATTGCCCTCACTTGTTCTTTCCTGTGAAATTGTTCTAAATTGCCAAATTACTCATAAATAATCAAACAGGGCTCAGATCAATGACTCAATGGCTTTGATATCCTGGAGACCGTTTTAAAGGTATTTAAGTGTTAGAACTGATATTGCCAGGCCCTAATCACCTAGCAAATCATATAGATTAACTCAAATGCTACCGTACAGTTGGCTTTCCCTGCCTCCACTCACAACTGGTCTCACTAAGGTCTGATTCTTTATTCAGGTTTGCTCCTAGACTTTTGACCCTAGCGCCTCTCCATGTGGAGAACAGAATCCCAAAAACAGCCATGGGAAGATGTAATTCTACTTCCCTACCGCTAAGTGTATTCTAAGTGTATCTAGGTATTTTTTCTCTTCATTGCCTTCCCCAGCCCAGCACACACACACACACACACACACACACACACACACACACACACACACACAAATTCCCACAAGCCATTCCACTACTTCTTCCTGCAGCTGTTCCATGCTTTAGATCCAGAATAATACCACCATTTAAAGGAACCTAAATGAATGTTAGTTTGAACAAATTTATGGACAAGTCAGAGAAGAAATTGAGAAAGGGAAAAGGTTTAATTACTGGTTTTTACGATATGCTTTTCAGATATTAAATAAACAATCAAAATTAATTTGAGACCAGATATCCTGGCCCTGGGAGATGAAACTGAGGGCCAACAAACAACCCTTAAAAATGTAAACTACTACATTATCGCTAGAGCTCTTCTTCTTCAGGTTAGGTTGTCAAATGTCACACTGACATTTGCATGGCGTGACTCCCACCCCTACTCCTTAGCTAATTAGATTTAAAAAGGACAACAATCTCCCTTCTCGCAGGAATTTGGACTTAAGAGTCCATTATTGTTACTGGGAGTCTGTCCTAGTCAGAGCTGAACCTTGGGAGATTTGTAAAAGCGGGAGCAGTGAAGCACCGTCTTCCACCTCAAACGCAGGGAAGAAGAAGGGGAGCAGCGGGCAACCTCAACAAGAGGAGACATAGCTCCTATTTTTGTCTCTCCCTTTGCACCTGCATCTTAGGAAAAGGATCATGGTTGTCTAATAAAAATTAGTTGACAATCACAAGAACGAAAGGCACTCTCTCTCTCTCTCACTCTCTGAAGGGTCGGCTTGGAGGCTGACATATAGTTTTGAATTTGTTGAGTGGATTCCCTCAAACACTGAGCTGAGCCTCTTCCAGTTTGTCCTGGGAGCAAGGGTGGGATAGTAACCCTTGAGTCGCTGGAATTTCTTCCATCTTGAGGACTTCAGAGAGAAGAATGCTAATCACTTAGGAATAAAAAGCAAACGTATCCCCATTTTTTAAAAAATAGAATCAACACTAAAATAGTTTTACCTATGTTTGACTTAATTCTGAAAATTTACTGTTTAATCAGACAGGAGACCGCATGAAGAACAGTTCTTTATTTCCAATTACTGAAGCTGCTTAAATTGGTCTCTGGAAACACTCCTATTTGCATGCACTGAATAAAGGCAATTCAGCTGCTCCTTAAAGTGGGATCTTTGAAAATTGCCCTAATGCTGAGGTTTGCTTCATTTTACATTACTTACTGTCCATTTTTATTTAAAGTATTCACTTTTTAGGTTGGTGCAGTAAAGTCATAGACTGTTTAACTCCTTTTGGGGATTTAAAAAAAGGGCAAAATTTTGGTGTCTTTTCTTTCAAAAAAGAGGTCCTTTCACTATCTTGCTTTTGTGTGTGTGTGTGTGTGTGTGTGTGTGCGCGTGCGCGCACGCGCGTTTGTATGTGTGTGCTCACTGATCCCTATAAGTGACAATAAAGAAAAAAAAAAACCCAACTCTGAAGTATCACCTTGGAATACTATCAGGATAGACTCAAACCACTGGAACTCATTTGGAAGCTCAAGAGCAGAAGACTTTGCCAGAAATTGGAATCTTTGGAAAACTGACCCTCTCCGGTCCAATTAGTATTTTTGAAACTATGGAATGAGTCCCTTGTGACATGACTGAAAAATATTAGAACTGGTGAATTTTCCAGAAGTTTTAATCTAGTGGGGAAAATGAGACTTAGAAACAAGGAAAGAACGACACGGTAGTAAGTATAATTAACTGTCAAAATTTAACAAGTGATAAGCTTGAAGAAGACATTCAATCAGAGGCTCCTGGGAAAATGAAACTGCAGCTGGTCTTGGAAAGGAAGGGGGAAAAGAATCTCGGGCTTGGTGAAGGTCAGGAGCAAAGATAGGAATGCAAAGCCCGTGATTCACCCAGAAGGAGGCCTCAGGATGGAACCCCCGCAAGCAGAGGACCACCTCTGCTGAGTAACTGGGACTGCATGCCCTCGTGATGATTCAGAGATGGAAGGTAAGCAGATTCGAGCATCAGGAGAAAGAGCTAAAACCTTAACCAACAGCATGTGGAAGTTCCCAGGCTAGGGATCCAATCGGAGCTGCAGCACCTGGCCTACACCATAGCCACAGTCACAGCCACGTGGGATCCGAGCCGCATCTGCGAACTACACCACAGCTCATGGTGACACAGGATCCTTAACCCACTGAGTGAGGCCAGGGATCGAACCTGCATCCTCATGGATACTAGTCGGATTTGTTACCACTGAGCCACAACAGGAACTCCGATTCCTTCTTTTTAGTCCAAAGAACATAAAACATACGCAATTACTACAGAAATATGGAAAACCTGGGATCCTCCTTCTAACACTGAAGAAAAGTTGTGCAACGGAGTCTTTGTTTTAATGATGTCAAGGCTGCTTCTAGTTCTATGGTAGAATTCACCTCAGCCCAAAGACCCCTCCTCCACAGTCCTTTGCAGAATCGCTTCAGCCCCATCTTCCAAACGAGGCTTTCTTCGGAGCATCACACCCTACTTATTTAATAGCTGGAGCTTACATAAAATGAAAAATACAATCCATACTCAACAATCTAAGGGAAACTTCAGTATGTAAAGCTAATTAACAGAAATGCTTAGAACTACAGGGAAACACGATAGAAGAAAGTGTAAAAGATCTTTTTAAAAATCTGTATCATATTATTGTAGTTATTCTAAAGAGATGTGCACTAAGAACTTGTAACCACATATCCCAAAGCAAGAAAGAACTGGTAGACAGACTCTTACATTTGAAGGGCATGTCTGTCAAGGCTTAAACTTGAAAAAAAAAAAAAAAAGAGAGAAGTAAACACTTTTCTGAATGAGGAACTGCTAGCAGGGGCATTCCCCAAGTTCCACAGATATGGCCATTTTTATTAAATACTTAAAAATTTTAAATGAAGCATGGGACAGTTTCCAAGTTTGCAACTGTAGGACCTTAGAGCTCCTCATCAAAGACTCTTGCAATAAACCTCAGAGAATTGTATATAAAAAGTTAGAAAAGTCTCAAATGTGAGCCCCAGGTGGGTAAGCCAAGTGAGGGGGAGAAATATCCAAACCACGAAAAGGACATAAAAGTGACTAAAGACTCCTCCCTTAAGGGCAGTGGCTCTTTGCAAGTTGTGCTCAAATCCCTTGGGAAGTTTCTGAAAAGGACTTAGCACTCAACCCCAGCACCTCCTCCGGGGCACTCTGGGGCCCAGGCAATGCCTGAGAACCCGTGCTTACGATGTGCGCTTAAGGGTTCAAGGTGCTGCATGAACAGGAGGAGGTGCATTGACCATCGATAGGAACAAAACAGGAAAGGTTCTGACTTTCTGCAGGAGGTGTGGGGAGGAGACTACAAACGGAAAGGCTGAGTTTCAGAAGACCAAGACTTTGGAGGAAGATACATTTAAAACTAGAATCCTGACAGGTGAGTATGCGCTTGCTCTGAAGCCCAGATCCGTATGACACTGGAGTTTCTGGGAAACTGCAGAGGGAGACTATTGAGGCCCAGAGGGAAGTTTCCCTTAAGAGTCGTCTTCAAGAGGATGCGGCAACATTCGCAGGAAGGAGTGGCCAGAGAAGCACAGGCCAGCACCATGCTGCTGGAATGAGAAGCTCCCGCAGGGAGAGCAGGAGGGCTGGCCGGCCAGGGCAGAGACATCGGCCAACTGCAGTGCAGCGAGAGCCGCTGCTGCGTAACTTCTGGCCAACACAGATGTTAGGTTCCTGGAGGAGAGGGGAGGGAAGCCAGGGGGAGTATGGAGCGAGCAGAGCCGAGTTCAGAATCGGATGGTGTGTCTCTGCAAGTCCCCACGGCAACGCTCAGGGCACCCCCTCCCAACGCCCAAGCCTGAAGCCATCCCGACGACAGCCCCCACAACTCTGAAACCCAAGAAAGTTGTCCTGGACCAGCCAAACCTATTTGCCCTTCTTACAGGTTGTGGCGGGGCGGGGGGGTTGCTCATTTTGTTCTCTGCAACAGGAGTAGGGTCCACATAACACATGATACCCTTGTGTTGAGGTGAGTTACGGTGTGTTGCCAAACCACGGCTGGGTGAGAGAAATACCCTGAAGGGCGGGCGGGCGGATGGTGGTGGTGGTGTGCGCGTATGTGTGGCTATTTTAACCACTAGGTCCTGCCTTCTAATGTGTGATGGACTCCAGCAGGAACCCCTCCCCAGCCCAGGAGCTCCAGATTATGTGACATGAACCAAAACCCTCTTCTTTTTTTCAGTCTCCACAAGGACAAAAGTATATACACATGGTGTTTGTATAAAGCAAGGGATGTCTGGGTTAATTTGGAGAGATCAATTAATCAATTAACACATCAGGTATTCGGCTATTATGTCCAACACTAGAAAAGTATGAGACACAATCTGTCTAATTCAGAACAATCCTTCCTATAACAACCGTTTCTTAAACTCAGATGTGCACACAGATCATGTGGGCATCTATCTCTATTTCAATGAAGATTCCCATTCATCAGGTCTGGGGTGGGGCCTGAGATTCATCCCTTACAAGTTCCCAGGTGATTTGGATGCTGCTGGTCCCAGACCTCAAAGCCCTAAGGAATTCTGGATTTTTCTATCAAGCTGGCTCTATCCTAATCAAGAAAAGATTATGTTTAGGCAATGTCACAGTCAACATTTCTGAAACTGATGAAAGAACAGGGGGGAAAATGCTTGAATTATCGACAGCCCATGTGTAGTCATAGGACTGGATAACAGTGTTAGAAATGGGAGAAATCTTGAAAGATCACCTCCTTCTGCCTCTAGACACACAGATGGGGAAACAGGCCCCAAGAGGGACATAACTGGGCCAGTCTTACAGAGCTCATCGATGTCACAGCAGAGCTAAAGTCCGGGCTTCCTGAATCTCCATGAGGTGCTCTTTCTAGCACCCTACGATTAGAGTTTAAAAGATCTTCAACTTTTTACTCACAGGCATGCCACTGTTAGTTAGCTTCACAGCCCTAGCAGTGGAGATTTTCTTTTTTTTTCTGTTTTAGCCCAAATACTAAGTGCGAGCCCACTTCGGGTTCATGACTAGACCACGGTTCTATTGTTCTTCTTTCTAGCTCCTGGATAATGGCCACTAAAAACACAGTTTGCCTTGCTGACCATATGGAAAATACCCCCAGTCATCTGTCCATGATAAGCAGGATGGAAAAGCTGAATCATCACTACTAGGAAAAGAATCATAAAGTTTATTATTTGTGAATTGGGCATTAAATAACAGAGTTAAAGCAATATTTGTATTAGAATGTGATAAGGTCTAGCAAACCCAACAATTCCCAGATAAGAATGTATGAAACCAGCTTCAGGGACTTGAAAGTTATAATTTATGATCCAAAGGCCACAATGGAACTTAGTAAAAATAACCACCCATAAAGCATTTAACCTGATTTTAACTCGCCCAGGGTTGGGGGACAGATAAACACCAGCTGTGCCCTCTACAAAAAGCCCTCTCTGCTGGGCAGCATGAATCTGGGGAAGTGGCGGAGACGAGGAGCCTGAAGGTAAATACACCCAGTATTTCCCAGGGTGGGCACCACAAACTGCCCTCCGCCTTTGGGCAAGGTGGGGAGACATGAGCTCAAGCTCTGCCAGGCACTGTGCGCAGCTAAGCATGAGTCCTGGTTCAAGCCAGCTGATTCATTTTGTCCTCACTCCAACCTCAGGGAAAGAAGAAATGCAGGAAGGAGGTAAAGGAGCCCCTTCTTCTCTCTGTGACATCAAGAGGTGAATCAAGTACATTAAAATTACTTTCAAAAACAGAACAAAACATAAAAATCTATATGTTTCTTCATGGGGGAGTGGTTGTGGGGGGTCAAACCATACTCAGAGTTCCCTGGTGGCTCAGCAGCTAAGGATCTGAAGTTGTCACTGCTGTGGCTCAGGTCGCTGCTGTGGCTTCAGTTCAACCTCTGGCCTAGGAGTTTCCACATGCCATGGGCCCAGCCAAACAACAACAACAACCAAAAAAACATCCAAGGAAGGCAGCAGCATGGAGTGTGATTCCTACATCTACCATTTAGGAAGGAACATAATCTCTCTTGAGTCCCAGTTTCTTCCCTTTTAAAATGGTGATAAGGAGTTCTCATTGTGGCTCAGCGGGTTTAAGGACCCAGTATTGTCTCTGTGAGGATGCAGGTTTGATCTCTGGCTTCGATCAGTGGGTTAAGGATCCAGCACGGCAGCAAGCTGTGACTTGAATCAGTGTTGCTCTTGATTGGATATAGTTCCCTGTTGAGTGGCTGTGGTATAGACAGGCAGCTGCAGCTCCAATTCGACGCCTAGTCTGGGAACTTCCATATGCTGCAGGTGCGACTGTAAAAAGAAACGAAAAAATGGTGATACGTCCTATCTCAAACGATGGTTGCTAGTGGGACATGAGATGGTATACATAACACTCCCAGCCAGCATAGGCATTTTCGAGGCCAAGCTCCAATCTCATAATCCATGTGTTTATCCCATTTGTTGAGCTCTGGCAATGCCCCTGTCCCAGCTGCTGCTCTGATGGGAAGGGTGGGAGTGTGGGGGATTCAGCAGTTACAAAAGGACAAGGTCGTTTCCCTGGAGAGTCTTACACTCCAATGGCCAGGGTTGGGCGGGGACAGGAGGGCCTATTAAATAGATCAACAAGTATGCAAATCCTGTGCCAGCTGGGGAAAAGTGCCCTGAAGGAACAGGAAAGCAAGGCAGGAGAGAAGGGAGCAGAGCGGCCAACAACATCTTTAGCATCTTCTAAATGTGCAAACTGCTCCCCGAAGTTACCTGCACAGTGGAGTGTAAAAACGCCACGGTGTAAAGCATTGGCTTCCACATGGGCAAATTACTGATATCCAGGAGGTCTTGATTAATTCCGGCAAATGTTCTCTTCAAACCTGCACGTACGCCTTGGGGTGGCTCATTAGTGAATTTGAGAGAAGTCTGTCATGAAAAGCAATAGCACTTTTGTTTCTATAAATTACTGTGCAGGATAACATAGAAATTATAACACATCAGACAACAATATGCTTAGGGTACATAAAATGGGCACTGTGTAAACTAGTTACACTGATCAGGGTCAAAGACCAATATATTAATACTGAGTCTTACAACTCTTCTGTGGGAATATTTACTATATAATCTTGACAATTAGAGTCATGGTAAAGGATTTGGCAATGCAGATACTACTGGACCAAAAATGTCCATTATGTGTTCCACCTTTCAGCAATGCCAATTATGCCATCTTTATTCACGTAACGCTCAGGGGAAAGACACTCATCTCATAGTAACGAACCTGAAGCAATGTGATGGGAAACCGATCGTGGGGCTCGGTGGTTATCCACACTCGGAAAGTATCATTGCTGGCGTCAGTGGTGATCAATGTCTCTAGCAATTCTTCCATGAATTCCAGGCCAAGGTGACAATTCTGCAGTAATACCCAGCCACCCTGTATTCAAAAATGATTTCACATTAATTTCCTGTGACTTTTTGGCTATAACTTTAATAAAACAAAATGTACAAACAAATGTTTTAAAACTTTAGCTCAGGGCACGTGAGTACTTTCTTGAGCACTTTCTTTTTTTAAATTAGAGTATAGTTGATTTACAGTGATGTGCCAATTTCTGTTGTACAGCAAAGTGACCCATATATATATATATATATTCAGTCCTTTTCTTATATTATCTTCCATCCTGGTCTATCCCAAGAGATTAGATGTAGTTTCCTGTTGAGCACATATTTTTAATAAAATCATTATAGGTCAATATAATCATTTTTCCCCCTGCTACAGGTAAAGCTGATTACTTGGAATCAGCTGGGTTCAAAACGGATTGTATTCCACCACCCCTGATACAGAAGGGAACAGGAATGAAAACCTGAAGTTACATTTGTTTAAGTACAGTGTGGGCACCATCTACTGGGGGGAGTGGGTATTTTGGAATCTAACTGAAATTGTCCTGCCTAAGGCAAATCAGAAGGGACTCACCCCCAAACCAAGGCATCTGTTGTTAAAAAGAGAGTTACTTAGTAAAGTTGGAGGTGTCCACGAACATTCACTAACAACCAGGTTAGGAAGAAAAGAGAGAATTTTATTTGAGCCGAATGAAGATTAGAGCCTGGGAGACACTCAGAAGCTCTGAGAACTGTTCTGCCTGTTAGAAGTCCATCCAAGGCACAGTCAGTCATGTACACTTTTAAGACAAAGGATTGTACATCCGAATGATGCGCTGACACTTCATATAAAGGTCACTAAAGATGCACAATTTAGGGAAGCACATACAAAATCACAAGTCACCATGACCCTATACAGAGTTGGCACAGAATGTTAATCTTTTAAGAAGATACATTGCTGGAGTCAGAAAAAAGGAGGAAAAAAAATTGATCTTTGTGTTCAGGCAGGGATTCCTGGCTCTGAGGATGTCTGGTTAATGTGCAATGCAGACACACACTGCCCACTAAAAAAGGAGACCCAAAAGAGGAGAGAGAATTTTATGTTTAAAATTTCTTCTCCTGTCTTAACATATACACTTTATTTCACCAGAGCTAATGTATTTGGTGACATTTGCTACCATAATACTAAACCTATTCTTTGTCATCACACCTCCCATATATTCCTGAAACCACAAATCTTATTGAGAACTATCTAAATACTCGATAAAACTTTCTTGAGCAATTCAAGTTGCGTTCATCACTGCTCTATGAGAACATAGTTTTTTTAGCCAGACAACATGTTGATGTCCTTATATAATGAGATCAGATAAATACAGGTACAAATTAAATGACTGAGCTCAGTTTATATAGAGTAAGGCTTCTGTATTATGCCTTCTACTGCAAGAGAAAATACAGCTCACACTGGCTTAAACAGCAAAGGGGACATGCTGGTCTAGACAGCTGGGGTGTCTAGAGGAAGATGAACTTCCTGGCTAGTTTGTTTTCATGGATCCAGTTACTTTCTGGTTCCCCGCTCTACATTCCACAGTGTTAGCTGTATCCTAAACCTGATGTCTTTCAAGTACCAATATGAGTGTAATTGTTCATGGATTACTGTTGTGTGTTTTTTGGATAATGCCATTATTATCGATATTTATCCCACCTTGAGGAACAGAACATGGAAGTTATAAAAGCTAGCATTCCAAAGAAGGTGAATGTGAATGCTATATTCAAATTTAAAGATTTCTCACTTGTGGCAACTAAAGAAATTATTTAAGGCCCAAAGTTAAACTGTCAAATCACTCAACAGAGCGAATCACTTGATCTGAGTGAAAATAATTATTTGTAATTGGTCTGATGTATATAAATCAAAGACAATATATTATTGAATTTAATTAAGTGATAAAGATTAAGGCTTAGGGCACTTGAGAATTAATGACTAGCCTGAAAATTTGATGACCCAAGCAGAGTTTTAGCCCATTAACCCTCTCTAGTCATTAATTCCCAGGGAAAAGCTGCACCAAAGTTGCCACGAACATTTTGAGATCAAAAGCTTAAAAATAAACCAAGATCTTATATTATTTTTATAAATGGTGCAATTTCTTATTGCTACTGAAATTATCTAGCAAGCATTTCTAGAAAATTAATTTCCTGTGTATTAGGTGTGATGAAAAATATTTTTCAACATTCCATCCAGCTTGCAATTTTTAATAAAAATCATTATCAACATTTAAACATAACATCCTCAAAATATTTATTTGCCTGAAACTATCCAGGAATGAAAAATGAAAGTCTTAACATTAACTGAAAATTGAAATTTGACTGGCTCAATCTGTCACTTCTTGAGCACTATCTATTAATATTGATCATGACATTCTAAGATTGCTCGAACTGCATCCTTAGGCACCACAAAGAGAGTCTGCCAAATTGTCAAAAAAATTTTTAGTGAAAATAACATGGAGCATATACTACATAAAATGGAACACAATTTTTGGTGGGGATGTCAGGAGCAAACTAGCTTGAGGTTGAAAATTCATAGATAATCAAAGGTTGACTACACATGCATAAACAAAAATGGAAAATAAGAATTGAGCTTCAGAGTTCCCTTTGTGGCTCAGTGGTTAAGGAATTCGACTAAGAACCACGAGGTTGTGGGTTTGATCCCTGGCCTTGCTCAGTGGGTTAAGGATCCGGCATTGCTGTGAGCTGTGGTGTAGGTTGCAGACACAGCTCGGATCCCACGTTGCTGTGGCTGTGGTGAAGGCCGGCAGCTACAGCTCCTGTTAGACCCCTAGCCTGGGAACCTCCATATGCCGTGGGTGCAGCTCTAGATAAAAAAGGCAAAAAGACAAAAAAAAAAAAAAAAGAATTTAGCTTCACAGGTAGAATACTTTGCTAGACACTGTGGTGGTCCCAGGTAGACCAGAAGGCCAGAGGAATTATGTCAACAATGTTGCATGAGGAGTAGCTATCCATTGCTATATACCTGCTGCATTGACATCTGAATCAGTTTTCGAGCATGTACTTCTTGTCCTTGTCCCATTGAGATGGTTCTGCATTCTGTAACAAAGAAGGATCACTAGGATAAAACATGGATTTTATAACAGGATTGGGACAAAAAATTAATTTCTTAATGGTCATAGCCTCCCTCCTTCTGTTGCTCTGTCAGGAGACTTTGTTATTCAGTTAAATCTGGCTTTTGGTTGTGTTGAGGAGAGAAGTGAGTGGAACAGAAACTGGAGGCACCACCTAGAAAGGGAAAAGCAAGGAGAGAGAGAGAAAGCCATACAAAAGGTATAAGGTTGGGCTTTTGGAGAGTTTTGGGGTCTCTGGAGATAATGAGGAGAAAGACTGACAGGGGAGAGGCAGCTACAATGCTATCATGGGTATTTGGAGGGAAAGACAAATTTTTTTGGCAGGGGGGGCTTTTTAGGGCCACACTCGTGGCATGTGGAAGTTCCCAGGTTAGGGGTCAAATTGGAGCTACAGCTTCCGGCCTGTGCCACAGCCACAGCAACTCAGGATCCTTTAACCCACTGAGCAGGGCCAGGGATTGAACCCGCAACTTCATGGATACTAGTCAGGTTCGTTTCCATTGAGCCACAACGGGAACTCCTTGAAAGAGGATTTTTGAGTTTTTCTCTATGTCTTGACTAGAATGTTTTAGGATGCCAAGCTTGCAGTGTTTTCTGTCTGTTTGGATTTTGTTTGCATGTGTCCATTTTCCATGGCAGCTCTGCCCTATGAGGGTTACATTCATGGTTAACTGTTCCTCAGGATTAAATCACCACCTTGGAACTGAGCATGAAGAAAAAGTGGAAACTATGCCAAGATTAGAGGTGTGATTATAATGTGGGAGAATATACTCTTTAGGCTCAGCAGTGAACTTGATGTCCCAGGCTGAGAACCACACTTGTGCTGTGTCATATGCATTCACTAAATTGAAGACGTCTCTGAATCATGCTTGTGAAATTGGAATTGGAAAATTAACCTTTAATTTTTTTATTTTTAAGGCTGCAACTGCAGCATATGGAAGTTCCTGGGCTAGGGGTTGAATCCAAGTTGCAGCTGCCGGCCTACGCCACAGCCACACCAGATCTGAGCCACATCTGCAACCTATGCTGCAGATTGTGGCAATGCCAGATCCTTAACCCACTGAGGGAGGCCAGGGATCGAACCTGCATCCTTACAGATACTAGCTGGGTTCTTAATCCACTGAGCCACGATGGTAACTCCATGGAATTGGAAATTAACTTTTTAAGCGAGGCTTTGTGGACCCAGATCTGCTTGAGTTTTAGAGGCATGATCTCTAGATTCTTTAGAGGCACAGGGAAAGGAGGTCAGTGGAGACACTGAGCTACAGTATATTTTTGCCCTGCTCTGCTGGATGAGACTGGCTCCTAAGAAAAACTGGGCTGGTATAGGTGGGTACTGCTTTGAGAGCTGCTAGTAGAAGATAACAGAAGACAGGAGAGATTCACAGCATGGAGAGAGAAGTATGTCAGGAACCAGAGAGGAAATTGCTGGGTTCACCATTTAAAATAGCACCAAGAGGTTAATGGCCAGGGATTCTGTGAGGGTTTGCAGGGTGTGGTGTTGGGGTTATCGGTGGACTCGGGCTCACAGGTGACACTATACAGTAGGTGCCTGAGAGAGGATGACAGAGAGCTGCCCGAAGAACTAGGAACTGCAATTGGCTGCGGGTTACTGAACAAGGCTTGGTCTTCCCACCAAAGCCCCCATGAGGAGGAAGGATGCAGAGGGTGCGGTGGGAATTGTTTTCAGGTAATGCCACGTAATTATTCTTTGGTGGTTTGGGATTTTTTTTTGGTTTTGAGTTTTGGGGCTTGTTTTGTTTTTTTGGCTGGTTAGTTATATTTGAAAGACTTTAATAAGATCTCAGCTGCCCTTCTGTTTCTTCTCCAAATTAGGCTTGAGTGTCTTTCACTTTTCCTTTTTTTTTAAACTTTGAAAAAATCTAACTCAATAACACACGTTTATAGTGAAAGCTTTGTAAGATATGGGAGACTATAAAGAATAGAATGAAAATCACCAATACCCCTTCATAAAGACCTTCATCCTAATCCTTTTCATGTACACAATCCACAATCTCTTACCCTCGTTTCAAAATTCAAAACACTCTGAACACTGACAGTTTTGCCACAAAAACATTGTGGTGGCAGAAGCTGACCTGAATGGATATGAGGCTTTTTATAATCTTTATTTATTCCTATCTTTATGAATATTAATACTTTCCTCTGCAATGTATTGTATAATATACAAAATACTACCCTTCCAAAAGCTGGAAGATTCTGATTTCTGCAATATATCTGACCCCATGGGCTTTGGATAAGAGACTGATCCATATTAAAAATTATAAGTATGTATAATAATACATATACATGTCATTTTATATTTCTACTTCTTAACAGTATGTGTGAGTATTTTAGTCATTAACTATTATTGGGAAATAATTTTTAATGGTGGCACAATGCTCCACCATGCTGATGCACTCTTGTCCATTCAGCCACTATCCTTTCATATATTTAAGACACTTTCAATTTTTCAATATTATAAATAGCACTAGATTAAACATCATCATATGTGAATCTTAACGTGTATCTTTCAGTTTGTTTTTATGATAAAATTCGTATATGTAGAATAGTTGGGACAAACTATACAAACATTTTAAAGATTCATGATACATATCAAAAAGTACTCCCCCCCAAAAAAAATTAAAAATAAAAAGAACTGCCAGTGTCTCTGGCTGAAATGGAATGCTATAATTCCCAACCCACACTTCTATCTTCCTTTTGAAACCTAACAGGGCCCTAAGGGGTCCTCCCAAGCTTCTCTGTGTCCCCCATTTCCTGCCTACAGGAAAAAGGCAACAGTCTTCTAGACCTTGCCTGAGTTCTAAAGAGCAGATTCAAACAGTTATTAATTAGGGAAGTGAGGGAATGCAGAAACAAAGAAGTAGTCAAGAAATAATAGTGCAGCAATAAAGAGTCCTGGTTCCTCCTCAAGGGACGTAATAACAATGTATCTCTGAGTTCTTCTACAGGAACTACAGCCCCCACCCAGGTGGTGGTTGGTCACTTCAGGCTGAGAACAAGATTCCTGGATCACCGCCCTCTGATCACCACCAACTAATCAGAAGAAAGTCACGCACCCTGCAGTCCTCACCCGTTTCACCTTTTAAAAACTCTTCCCCCCAAACCACTGGGAAGTTTGGGTCTTGTGAGCATGTGCTGCCCATCCTCCTGTTTCAGTTTGTTGGGACTCACTGTGCTTTGGGCACATGGACTTGGATGCAACAGCAATTTGCCTTTTAATTTCAGTCAAAGTGTCTATCTTTCCCCCTGGTTTTGGATACTAGTATTATGATTAAGAATATCTCAGCCACCCCAATAGTATCAATATAGTCTTTTTATCCTTCTTGTTGCCTAAATCATTTAAAACCTTAATCAACGTAGGATGTACCTTTGAGTTTAATGTGAGATATAATTCTTTCTTTCTTCTAAAGTTAACCTGCTACCCCAACACTGTTTATTGACTAATCCATTTTTCTCCCACTGATTTGAAATGTGAATCTTATCACAGGCTAAGCTAATATATATACTGAGTCTAATTTGGGGCCTTTCATTTTGCTCTATCGATCTGTTTATCTACTCTGAGTCAGTTCTACACTGATTAAATTATTGCCATTTGATCAAGTTTTAAATATCTGCTAGTTCCCCATTTCTTTTTCCTTTTCAAGCTTTCTTGGCTATTGTTGCC
This sequence comes from Catagonus wagneri, assembly GCA_004024745.2. NCBI lineage: Eukaryota > Metazoa > Chordata > Mammalia > Artiodactyla > Tayassuidae > Catagonus > Catagonus wagneri. Next base: position 2,659,461 of record PVHT021183524.1, read on the forward strand.
CATTTATTGCTCTAGATGATCTAAGATCCCTCTACTATCCAGTTGGGGGGTAACACTACTGGAATTTAATTAGACTTACATTTCAATTTATAGATTAATTTAGACACTATTGATATCTTTACAATATTGAATCTTTATACTTGGAATATGGTTCAACTCCCTATTATTTATTCTATCCTACTTGCACGTCTCTGAGAAAGTTTTATAGTTTTCTTCAAACTGGCATTTTAAAGACCATCTCTCAGTTTTATTTTTATTGCTATAGTGAATGGGATTTTTACAAGAATGCTCCATAGACTTTTTTTTTAATGTATTTATTTTGTGACAGGCCCCCTTACTGAACTATGCTGTTAAATCTAATAGTTTTTCAGTTGATTCATTTGTGTTCTTAGGTCAGACAAATATACTGTCTGAGAGTAATGATGATTTTTGTCCCTCTTTTCCAGTAGTTATACATTTTACTTATAATTCTTACAATACATTAGCAATATTCTCCACAGCATACTAAATGAGAGTGGTGACAGCAGACATCTTTGTCTTCCTCCCGACTTTAAGAGGCATGTCTCTGATTGTTCACCCAAAAAAGCACGAGGTGCATATTCATTGTCGTATTGGTACCATATACTATTAATAGAAGAATACTATTAATAGAAGAATATATACTATTCTTCTATTCCCACTTTTAAAAGCCAAATACAAATGTTGAATTTTTATAAAATGCCTTTTTAGCAGTTATCAAGGTAATAATATAATAGCTTAAGGAAAAGTCTTTCACTTATTGTTGTGCTGAGATTTCTTCATACCACTGTATCTTTCTCAGATTCGCCCATGCATCTTACTTAGTCAAGGCATATTACTATTTTTTGCATGTTATTTTAATGTTAACACTGAATTACCCTTGCTTGCACTTTGAGTTTCCAACATTTATATAGATAAGCAGGATCAATTTGCAGTTTTCTTTCTTTTATACAGTGACCATTTTGGTCTGTTTTTGATATTAGGATAATGCTATTCCCTTAAAATAGAGGAAAATGTATCCTCTTTTTCTGTGTTCTGGAATGGACTATAGCAGTCAAAGTTTTAAAGGATTTACCAAAACAGTCATCCAAACTCAGTGCCTTTGCTGAGGTAATTATTTTAAAACTTCTAATTTTTCTCACCTTGATTATGGGTCTATTCAGGTTTTTCAACATTTCTGAGAAAATCTGTAAATTTATATTTTTCTATAAAAGTCCACTTTAATGAAATTTTAAACATTACTACCATAATTATATACCATTATCTTATTATTTAAATTTTTTTCACCTGTATAGTTTGTTGTGCTCATTTTCTTATTCCTGCTTTTGTATATTTGTGGGTTTATATTTTATTTGTTTATTCTCTTTCATTCGTGTTTGGATTCTATCTTCAAATCCATCCTCAAGACCCCTGTCTTCTTCACCCAGGCTCCTAAAACACTAAATCCATCTGTTTTCACCCTCTTTTGCAGGCACCTGTGCAGAATTTATCTCCATTGAATCTCTCACCCCAGAGACTGACAGGTTCCATAGTGAGATCTTTTCCTTCTTTTTCTACAAAAACCTACTTGATTTGGTCCCATCACTCAAGTTGCTGTCAACTAACTGGTTAACTCACCCACTGGAGGCAATGAGATGGGATGAAAGAGAAAGACTACTGAAGTGGGATTCAGAAGCCCTGAGTTTAAGTCCTGATTTGTATCTGCCACCAATCAGCTCTGTGGCCTTAACTTCAGACCTTCATTTTCCCAGCTATAAAATTAGGTGCTTGGATTTCAGGATTTCCAGAATTCTATTCACCCTGAGCATGCTGGGATTATCTATTCTTCAGTTATCAAAACAAAACATCTCTACTTGAGGCTAGATTAATGTTATTCTGTCTTAATAACAATTTCATCTTCACACCCATCTGGGGATTTTTACCCAAGTGGTGAAGAGCATGAGGTTTCCTAACAGTCCTAAATATCACTGTATCCTTTGGCGTCAAAGTTAAATCTACTGTGTTTTGGTGTCCTAACAAAACAACCAAACAGAAGCTCAGGCAATTGCTGGAAAAACTAAAGGAGCAGCAAGAAACGGAATCACCAAATTGCCAAGCAAAGCAGGACGATAACACATAATAATACTAAAGGTGATAGCACATTCTGGCCTTATGTATTTATTTAAAGTCATCCTTAAAATTTCTCCCAAAGAAGACTTTGGGTTAATTTCTTAACTCTACTCTTAAACACTTATTCTAGATAACAGCACTATTTTGATGTAAATTTGAAATGGTAACTCTAGTGGAAACCACCTTTCCTCCGGGAACAGTATCCCCTTCTAAGAAGTGCTCTCCATTCTAGCTCCATAGATGCGTTCTTGCTATGAAATCATCTCCACAGCAACATCTCTCTGATTGGCCCAGAAAGGAACATATGACCAAAGCAAAGTCAATGAACTTCTTCCTTGGATATTTGGACCTGGGACCATAAGACTAAGGGGAGATCCCTGGTGAAACTGAAACTGAGCAGGGCCCAGTGGGGCTCCTGGGCACAAGCCTTTCTGTGTCCCCCATTTCTTGTTCTTAGGTAGTAAGCTTCAGCCTCCACCTTCCCTGGGCTCCAAAGAGCAGGTTCAACAGTTGCTAATCAGGGAAGGGAGGGGATGCAGAGACCTGGGAGAAGCAGTCAAGAGACAATAGTGCAGCCTTGGGGCGGGGTCTTGGTTCCTCCTCAAGGAATATAGATAACAATATCTTTGAGGTCTTCCTGAACTAAAACCCCCAACAAAAGGAAGATGTCAATGAAGCGTTCTTCATTCTGAAAGAAGAATCATCAGCTTTGAAAAAATAATGAAAGCCTAATCCTCATCTGTGGCCCTATTTTTCCCTCCCAAACTGTAAAACCACCTCTTATTCTCTCCCAAGGGGGGCACAGTCTTTAGGGCACTAGCCTGCTGTGACCCTCCTTTGCCTGGCAAAGCAATAAAACTATCTTTTTCTCCTTCAACCAAAACTGTCTCCATGTTTCTATTCAGCACCAGTGGATGGAAAGCACGAATGAATGAATCCCTAGATTACCACGCATTACACTAAAATATTTACAGTTTTTCCGTCTGTGACAAAATTGGCTTTGTTGTAATTTTACACAGACACAGCAATAAAATTTGCTCCCCACTGTTCATTCTTGCTAGTCTGCTATCCATGAAGTATGGACATCTGCTTACAATTTAAAAAAAAAAATCAGTATATGGTAGATGAGGGTTTCCTTTCTGCACAAAGATATCTGTATCACACCCTCACTCTAGGAAGTCTGAAAGGGGAAGAAAGAGGAAGAAGTTTAATATTTTTTTCTCAGTTTTATGGATATATTTATGAGAATCAGATATAAAATTATGAAAGGAAAATCTGAGGCAAAATATGGAGGTTTTGCTAAATTTCACAGATTGCTGACCATACCTAGCTTCAGTTTCTTGGCCAATGCGTCAATTTGAATTGTGGGATCGGATCCCATGGATAGGAAACATATCAGAGGTGTTCTTGTATCACTTTCTTCCCAGGTTTTCTCCAGATTCAGGATAACTGGTTCTGTGTACTTTTCCTCCAAAGAATCTGCAATATACTTCCTTGCTTGAAAAACAGTACGGTCTGGGCACCAAGACCTAGCAATACACACAAGTTAGAGTCAATAAATTAGTGTGTTTACTTTTCTTAATTCATTCTTTTTTTTTTTTTTTTTTTTTTTTTTTTTTTTTTTTTTTTTTGGTTTTTAGCGCCACACCCGTGGCATATGGAAGTTCCCAGTCTAGGTGTCGAATTGGAGCTGAAGCTGCTGGCCTACACCAAAGCCATAGCAACGCGGGATCCAGTCCACACCTGCAACCTACACCACAGCTAACGGCAACACTGGATCCTTAACCCACTGATCGAGGCCAGGGATCACACCCACATCCTCACGGATACCAGTCAAGTTTGTTATCGCTGAGCCACAATAGGAACTCCTCAATTCACTCTAATTTGAAGCACATAAAGAACACACAGTTTATTAGCAAAAAGATGACAAGCGAATTCTCCTTTCTGCAGATATGTGTGAGAGAGATGGCACTCTGGCTGAGTGGAAGCTTAATCACATGGTTTTGGTCCTGGGCATCAGCAAGCAGCAGGGCAGAGCCACTCCTGTTGCCCATCTAAAGGGGGCTAAGGAGTCAGCTGATCTACTGCCTCATTATCAGAAGCAGCAACTACTCTGAAGCTTTAATTAGTTATTATTTTAAAAGAACGTCGGTGATTATCCCTAGGAATTAGGCCATCAGCCTCAGATAAGCAATTCCCCATTCAAGCTAATGCACAGGAGCACATTCACCCCTGGTTCTGGGGATTCAGCTGGGATGCAAGTGGAGGGGCCCTCGGCCAGCCGCAGTGTGTGATGGGGGCCAACCTGCTGCACACGCGAAGTTCTGCAGTCTTCAGGGTGAGATAAAATGTCAGCCATGTTAGAAGCAGCTTCACCAGCAAGCATTTATTTTATACCATCTGTGCAGCCTACATGGTGGCAGTTTCGACACACAGTAACACATTAAATAAATGTCATTTGATATTTTTAGATCCCTGACAAGCTCTATGGATTCTTACTCACTAGTAGATTATATTATTCATTTGACATAGATTCAATTTTTAGACAACGAATAAAAAGATGGACATCTATTCCAATAAAAACAAGCAGTCCTTTCATACTCGGTCTGTCATGAGGTCACCACTGCTGACAGGTCTGATTACTCTCAGTGAGTGACAACATCCAGGAAACAACTTCTTCTAAGAAAACCCAGGGGTTTAACATTAGGAAAGGCAAAAACTACTTCAAAATAATTCTATCCTTTTGTTATTCTTTTGGTGCTTTCATCTCTCAATTCCATCCTTCTGCCTTGCCCAGCAAACACACACACACACACACACACACACACACACACACACACACACACACACACACACACACACACTCTTTGATCTTCCTGTAGAGAAGCCTTCTTGGAGCTGCTGTATATTGGGAAACCATGAAAGGTGAGAAGAAAAAGAAGAGGAAGAATCTTCCTCCTCAACGTCAATTTCAAATGTTTCCTCCAAAAAAAAAGGTTTGCTTCCATTTTAATAGTCAAAACAGCATTCATACCTTTCAATTGCACAACATTCTCAGTTAGTTTAAACAGTAATTGTCTTGTAACTTTGTGAGATCTGTCTTTTTTTTTTTTAATGGCCACGCCCATGGCATATGGACGTTCCCAGACCAAGTACCGAATCTGAATCACAGCCGTGAACTATGTCACCACTGCAGCAATGCGGGATCCGTTAACCTACTGCACTGAGCCAGGGATCCAACCCACACTTCTGCAGTGACCAGAGCTGCTGCAATCTAATTCTTAACCCACTGCATCACAGTGGGAACTCTAATATCTGTCTTTTTAAAGAAGTAAATTCAACAATAAATGATTCACTCAATGGTAAATGATGACCAAAGTGAATATTTTTCATATGTTTTGCTAAAAGTGCTGTCACTAATATGTTGTCAAAGTATAGCATTCACCATTTACTTGTCAAGGAACTGAAGAACCTCCATCCAAAATTTCAATTCGGAAGCACATACATTGATTACAGTGATTATGGGGATACAGTGACATAAACGCACTGAGGTGGGAATTGCAATTTGACACTACAGTGAGGGCTGCTTCTGGCTCTGACACTACCTAGTCTCACCTGATAAGAAGAAGTTTGCGGCAGGTATCTAGTGAGTCATTATAACCATCAGGGATGATTTCCTCCTCCGGAGCATCTTTATCAAACCAGCTTTTCCATCCCTTCTCATTACGAGATATCTAAAACAAATAAGCCAATTAGCCAGCCTCAGTAATACACGCAATTAGAATCAAATAACCTAAGAAGGTCATTCTTTATAGGCAGATAGTTTTGAAACATAACCACACTATTTATATTTTTCTTCAGAATCAGTGACTCAAATAGCTTGGATGTTGCTGTTCCCTTTCAGTTTTTCCACTGCCTTTCTAGATTATTAACTATAATCAGGACCATGTATCAATTACACTAAACAATTCAGTAGGAAAAAACATAGACTGGGGTTTCTCAAACTCAGCATTATAGGCATTTAGGACCAGAATAATTTGGTGTCGAGACGGGCTGTCCGGTGCATTGCAGGATGTTTCACAGCATCTCTGGCTTCTACCCACCAGTTTCCAGGAGCATTTATGCCCCCAATTCATGGGATTCAAAAAGGTCTGCAGGATTGTCAGATGCCCAGGGTGGGGGCTAGCGTTGGCACCAAGTTGCCCTTGGTTGGACCACTGACCTGACAGACCATTCCAATAAACCTCCACATGTTGACCTCTACTTAATCTAGTGACAGATGACAAAATCAAAACTCCATTTTCCTAGTGATCCTTGAGACCTTAAAACTAAGAATGGATGAAGTCTCTCCAAGAGCTGGTCTCACACACCTGTTCTTTCAGAAGCATGCAGAGAACTACAGGTTTTCAGGGGCATTAAAGGATGCTCCCTGATGTCTAAGGGCTGTCGAACGATGAAAAACCATGGATTGCTGAGCCCAACGCTGCTCCTCAGCAGCAATCAAGCTAGATTATTCAGACTGTGTCTGAAGCACTTTTTAAAAGCCATGGTAAGGAGTTCCCTTCGTGGCTCAGTGGTTAAAGAATCCGACTAAGAACCATGAGGTTGCAGGTTCAATCCCTGGCCTCGCTCAGTGTGTTAAGGATCCGGCGTTGCCGTGACCTGTGGTGAAGGTTGCAGATGCGGCTCGGATCCCGTGTTGCTGTGGCTGTGGCGAAGGCCGGTGGCTACAGCTCCTGTTAGACCCCTAGCCTGGGATCCTCCATGTGCTGCAGGTGCGCCTCTACATAAAGGCAAAAAGATGAAAAAATAAAAAAATAAAAGCCATGGTAAGCGCTAATAGTAAATATTTACATAACAGATACTAGGTGCAGATCCAAGGACTGTATTTTTACTTCTATTATCCCGACTTTTCCCTGAGGCACAGGGATATGAAATAACTGCCCCAAATCCACACCCTACAAGCAGTTCATCATCTAGAATACAGACGGGGTGCGGGTCAATAGCAAAGCAACTGCTCTGTAACTTGGTTGCTCCGACACTGTCTCTGGGACACTGAAAGCTGGGGGAGGATTTCTGAGTTGTTTCCCAGCCGCCCTTTCTCTGAAGACTGCAGTGGCTCTCCCTGGTTGGCTACTCCCAAAAGAATTTGCCTGGCGCACAGTTTGGAGGGCCTGGGTGCTGCTGCAGTCCCACCCGAGGGCACTGTACCTGCGCTCTGTTACCCACAGCGCCCCCTGCAGGGATTCTCCACACTGGCCATTAGAAGGAGGCCCAAGAAGAAGGAGAGTGCATGTTCCCAGCCCACTGGCCATTCATCTGCTAATTTTGACTTTGCCACCATAAGAGTGTCCAGGGCGAGCTGTATCTGTGACCGATGGGATAACTTTCAGCCCCTTGCTCCTCCACCGTCCACTCACCGCTTGCCAAACCACCTCAGGTGTTGAAGAGGCTGCCCCGGGATGCCAGGGCAGGGCAGCTGTTCTTTGAGGCCATTTTTGTTTCAATTCCTGACACCCGCTCAGCTGGGAGATTCCTCTCCTACTCCCTCCCTTCCTCCCAAGGGCAGGCCAAACCGACGGCTGGTCCCCGGGGAAGTTGTGCAACGTTCCTGAGAATGACTGCTCCCTCTTCGCCTTCACTTCTGGCCTCTCGGGTGGTGTAAAAGGGAGAGAAACAGCTTGTGTGAGGGTAAGAGCCTGAGGACAGATTACAGCTTTGCCATCTCTGGGCTATGTGGCCTTGGGCAAGTACTTAACCTCTTCACATCTCAGTTATCTCATCTACAGAGCAGAGTCCATAAAACTTCCCTCGCAAGTTACTGTTACTGTGGCCAAGAACTTATCCATAGTAAGCCACACGAGCCACAAGACCACACACCACACACCAGGGGTACTGAAAATCTAATTGACAGAGGCAAACAATAACACCTGTCCTTATATTAATGTAACTTCTCAGCCCGAGGCATGGTTTTCGAGTGATTTTTTTTTCCATTGGTGCTTGAAGGGTGCCCTTACCTAGTCTCAGACCAAACTCAGACTGTCCCTCCCTTTTTTTCCCCTCAAAGCATTTATTTGGATTTGGGGGACTCACCTGTGGCTGTACTACAGAACAAAGCTTACTGTCCTCCACAGATGGAATCCAGGGACTTTATCTAATTGACCATGTTTGAAGCCTGTTTTAAAAGCCATGGCTGAAGGGATAAAGCATCCACACAATGTCCCAGAAATGCCACCAAACAGACACACCTATTATGTTCTGGAGCTGGAGGTGGGGGAGTTGTGGGAGGGAGGGGCTCACATGATGACAGCCCGAGGCTTCTCCAGCCCCAGCCTGAGGGCAATCCACCTGTCACCTGATTCCCTTTCTTTCTTCTGTCTTTCTGTCTTTTTAGAGCCGCACCCGAGGCATATGGAGGTTCCCAGGCTAGGGGTCAAATTGGAGCTGTAGCCGCTGACCTACACCACAGTCATAGCAACATTAGATCCATGCCACATCTGTGACCTATACCCCACAGTTCAGGGCAACACTGGATCCTTAACCCACTGAGCGGGGTGAGGGATTGAACCTGTGTCCTCATGGATGCTAGTCAAGTTCATCTCTGCTGAGCCATGATGGGAATTCCTATCACCTGCTTTTTCCATCACCAATAAACACACAAAGTTGTAACCAACAAACCCCAGTAATAACTGTCTTTCACCTGAGTTGCATAACTGTTTTCCAGTGAGAGTTGAATCAACAACTAATCCACAACAACCAATTTATTTTTTCTTTTCTTTTTCTTTTGTCTTTTTGCCTTATCTAGGGCCGCACCTGTGGCATATGGAGGTTCCCAGGCTAGGGGTCTAACAGGAGCTGTAGCTGCCGGCCTTCACCACAGCCACAGCAACAATGGATCCGAGCCGCATCTGCCACCTACACCACAGCTCACGGCAACGCCGGATCCTTAACCCACTGAGCAAGGCCAGGGATCGAACCCACAACCTCATGGTTCCTAGTCGGATTCATTAACCACTGAGCCACGACGGGAACTCCCCCAATTTATATTTTCAAATAAGATAAACAACAAGTAAATCAGGGTCTCTTTCACATCTTCATCGTTACACGTTACCATTTTATACTTTCACCATTGAAATGACAAATTATTTAATCATGGGCAGATATAATTAAAAAAATACTGAAAACCTCAAGAGTCTACAATAAAAGGGGCCATCCACTGATTCAGATTCTGACAGCAACTCAAGCAGATTATAAGTGATTCTCGCACCTACCACACAGAAGGAAAAGGAAATGGCCTGCACCTATGAAAAGGTTCTTAGGGACAGCCCTTTGTCCACCTCCACCAGAGAGCCACAGCGCCTTAAAGCTATTCTATTGTGTCCTCTTCTGGGTGAAGGATGTGTCTTCTGCAGGCCTTAGTTTATTTTTATTTTTTTTTCTTTTTACGGCCACACCTGTGGCATATGGAAGTTCCCAGGTTAGGGGTTGAATCAGAGCTGCAGCTGCAGGCCTCCACCACAGCCACAGCAACACCAGCTCCGAACCACATCTGCAACCTATGTAGCAGCTTGCAGCAACATGGGATCCTTAACCCACTGAGTGAGACCAGAGGTCAAACCCGAAGCCTCACGGACACCGTATTAGTTTCTTAACCCTCTGAGCCACACCAAGAACTCCAGGAGGCCCCAGTTTAAACAGCCCAGGTGTGTTTGGGTTTAAAGATCTGTGCTTTTTTCCCCGCCCCTTATTACCTGGTTCATAATTTCTGCAAACTGTGGGAGTTTACTCAGTTCCACAAGATTCAGCCAGGTCATGTCGAGGATCCAGCGAAACGGTTTGGGAGGGCAGGCTTTCAGATCCAGAGCTGCTCCCCCTGGAGAAAAACGTCGGCAGGAAGCAGGTCAGCTTGTGCTCCATTTTTCAGAAATATATTTTCCAAATAACAGAAACGAGATAACCATATTATAGAAAGAAAGTGGGAAAATTGGAAAATAATCACATTACAGAAAATGCAGTTATCTTTTTTTGGTACAGTTCCTTCACGTCTTAGTGATTTATACCATCTTATGCAGATAGTAACTCTCTGTCACTTTTTTCCCTGCAAAGAATTTTTTCTAGGGTGGTTGCCAATGTTTGCCTTTTCACTGTTTTTTTTTTTTTAAGAATCTAAAATTCACAATTTTGATATCAATGAATAGGTTGGTCTTTTCGTGTGTGTTTTTAAAGATCACTTCTTAGTCATCACTCCTCCAGAAGTTTGATATTCAATGCTATTTTTCACCAGGTCAAAAAGATGGGTAAATGCACAGATGGAGGGAGGGGGGAGTATAAAACACCTGTGGAGTAAGGGGGTAATTAACACATATGGTTTATTCATTCATTTATTCACCAAATCTTCACTGAGCCACCTCTACGTATCTGGCATCTTCCAGGCACTGGGGATGAAGCAGAGGGAACCAAACAGGACCCCTGCTCTTACTGACTTTGAATGTGAGTGGTAGCACTGGATCCTATTTTTTTTTTTCTTTTTGTCTTTTTAGGGCTGCACCTACGGCGTATGCAAGTTCCCAGGCTAGGGGTCCAGTCGGAGCTGTAGCTGCCAGCCTATACCACAGCCACAGGAACGTGGGATCAGAGCCACTTCTGTGACCTACACCACAGCTCATGCAATGCCAGAGCCTTAACCCACTGAGCAAGGCCAAGGATCGAACCTGCGTCCTTGTGGATGCTAGTCAGGTTCGTTAACCGCTGTGCCACAATGGGAACTCCTGGATCGTATTTTGAAGCAAATCACAAATCAGATGAGCACATCCGAAAAGGGCAACTGCATTTGCAATTTCAAAATTCCTCTATTACATGTCTTTAGTAATGTTTTATCGTGATTCCAGCTCTGTTGCTTAATTCAGATGTATGTAAAACAGTGGCTCTTGAAATTTTAAATCCTATGATCCTCCTGAAGAACACATCCAATCCCTTATCAACCTGTTTTTGCCCTCCTTATCAACCTGGGAGCAAAAACAGGGGAGGTTGGGGAGGGGCGGGGGGACTGCAGGTCTCTGTTCTCCCCTCTAGCATCCTCCTGAGAAGTGAACAGCTCTGAAGTATCCTTTCGTGTAAATCCCTCTGCTCCACCCTGGGGTCAGGGATTCCGGGCACCACAACATCTTCAGGACATGTAAACCTTTCTCCCTCCACCACTGATCCCTGCCCACCCTGCCTCACATCCCCCAAAGAGTAAGCCTTATTCTACCACTATTTCTGCTAACACAGAGTTTACTGTGGGAGACGCAAGCCCTAGAGAGTCACCTGCAAATTTAAGGGTTCTGCTCCTCTAACACAGAGACAGATGCAGCCCTTTTCTTCTTGGTTATTTCTGCCTAAAAATGATTTCATAAAACTGTACACCTCAAAGATGTCAAGAGAGGACATTTAAGCTACACCAGTGTTTCCACCATATCATGCACTAAACTCACCCAGAACAATCACAGGCCAGCTTATTTCCTGAAATATGCTGGCTCTGCCACTTGCTACCTGCATATAAGGGGGGACAAAGAACTCAGTTTCTCTCGGTTCTCTCTTCTGTCAAATGGTGTGATAGAAGAATCTATCAGATTGGTTGCTGTGGAGATTAAATAAATTAATGTATGTAGAACACTAACAACAGTCCCACCAAAGTAAGAGCTATGTAAGTAAGCATGAGCTGTTATTTTGACATTAACTCTGTTTTGGAAGGCTCAGGTCCAATCCAACCTGGAAGGCGAGAGAAGAACCCCTAAGGTGTCTTTTTGTCTGTAGTATACGACAAAATAAAGATGCTATCTTTCTGAAATAACTGGGCAGGGGGAACAGGTACAGATATTACTCTATGGTACAGGACTGCCCCAGTATCTCTTTCATTTTTCAAAGTGTTCTGACATTCTCAGTTGAAGCAGAAAGTCAAAGGCACCTTCCAAATAGTGCAGAAAACAAGCAGGAATTAATACAACAGGATAGTCACTCTTGGGAAATCAAACATTTCTGCTATGATAAATAAACCTTTCTTCTTTCCCCCCTAAGCCCTGAGTTCAAAATGATAAAGAAAATAGCAATGATCTAAGGGCCATATTTGTTAACTTTGTAAAAAAAAAAAACAAAAACAAAAAAAAAAAACCAAAAAAAAAAAAACCCACTAAAAACAAAGTTCTACCATCTTTTAATAAAACAGTTTGGTCAAAATGTGAGCTGTTCAAAACCAATGCAAACTGTACAATAAACCAGTTCTGATGTTTTTAAAACTTTTACTGCTGTGCTGACTATACTTCTGGCAATCAGCCTATCATAAAATCCCAAATTTATCTTAAAAGCGTTGCTCTGTTCATGCTACTTGCCTGCTCAGAAAACATTCGATGACTCCCTATCACCAACGAAATTAAATCCAAGCCCCTCTCACTGACTCTCATGCCCCAGTACAATCGAGTTCTCCCCGACTCTCCAGTTTTATGAAATGAGGTCACAGAAGTGTTCGACCCACAGCCCAGACTGGCACCTTCTTTATGTTTCTGTGACAAAGCAAATCCTCCTCACAGATTCCCTCCCCCGTGTTGCTGTGTTTCTCAGTCTCCTCTGATTTAAATAAATACTTTCTGTGGAAGAACGTAGCCTCCTTGGGGACTGGCTCCGGCGGTGGGGCTGGGTGTGCTGGCAGGGGGCGGGTCTGTGTCACGACGGAGAGGATGCCTCAGACCCACATGCCGCCCCCTTATCTCCACTCCTCTGGGATCCTCTGAGCTATGATAAATCCTGTCTGCCCTGTGGGGGCATCAGACTGCTGTCCACAGAGGCTGGCCCCCTGTCTCTGGTCAAAACACTCCCCTGAACTGCAGCTGCCTGGTTCGGACCCCAGGCCTCTTGGCGTTTCCATGACCACACTCCTGCCTGCCAAACTCCTGCCAAACTTATCCATCCACTCACCACCCTCCGCTGATGCTGCGACACAGCTTCCACGTCGGATGTGGCTCCGGGCAGAACGCGGGGCAGCTTCTACCTGGCTGTTTCTGGGAGCAGCCTCCTCTGCCCACCCATGGCCCTGCCTCGGGAGACGGGCCGGAGACCAGAATTTTGCAGGTGGCCTCCACCTACCCGACTCTCTTGTGGACCAGGGGGCCAGGTCTCACTTCTTTTTATGTCATGTCTTCAGGGGCTGTAACGGCAGATGGTGTCAGGAAGCAAAGCCAGCTCACCCATAAGGAGACACACAAAAGTCTGCATCCCATCCCACGGATATTCCACAGACAGAGGGCTTTTCTAGGTTGTGAGGCCCACGCTGTTCCTGCTGTTAACTGCCTTGATTCCCACATGCTTCACCCCCTCCCTCCCCACTGCCCAATGTCCCAACTGAGGACATGGCCCCAACCCAACTAAGGACATGGCCCCAGCTCCAAATGAGAACTTCAAGGTGACTAGTCAAAGCAGGTTTCTAGATCTGGCAAATTCAGGCTCACTTTATTTAAACGTTACAGAGACCACTGCCCAGAAGCGTGGACCTGCCTCTCAGGCGTGTCCACCTCTCCCAGCTCACTTCCCCTCTGGGCCCCTACAGCCTCTTGTACTTGGAGGTACCGGGCGACCCCTCTCCGAGGTGCCATAGGCCATCAGTGGCAGGGCCCAGTTTGTTTCCCTGGTTCCTGGTCCGGCACGCGCTCTGCCGCGCCAGGCTGCCTTGCTCCTACGTGCTCTGTAAGACGCCAACTTCTCCGGGTGTATTAGACCAGAGAAAAAGATACGAGCTAGGCGACAAATTCCAATTTCCTTTGAACTGCAAGAAACAAAAGGTGGAGGAAGAAATTTCGGAGATCACGCAAAATCGTTTGTAAAGTTTCTATAACAGTAATCTGACCTGGATGCGAGGAAGAAACTAACTGAGGTAGAGAAAGAAGGACAGAGTAGCAAGAAGTTACAGGTTACTGTCTCTTTATTATAAATCGGGTAGTGAGGATAAAAGTGTACCAAGTCCTCTCAGCTTCGCGTATGAACTTGGAAAGCACACTGCGTTTCCTTCTGAGACGTTCTCTTCTGTTCCCATGTCTTTGGCTGTTTTTTCTATGCCTTATCTTTGCACGTGTCTGACTGCTAAAGTGTCCAGCCATCCTTTCTGCCTGCTGGGTATCCCAAATCCAACCTGTCGGTGTAGCCACCAGAGCTGTTAGAACCTTCAGTTTCCCCTTCTTCCAGGCAAAAAGGGACTGCATTTCCCTGTGCTCTCTGATGCTAGATGCAGCCAGCACACAATGAGCCATATCCCGGCCCTCTGCCATAGTAATTATGGAAGCATGTGGGTTCCTGGGTGACCATGGCAAGCATGTCAGAGAGAGAGTGAATGAGAAGTTGTACCTCTGTTGGGCTGAAATTTTAGGGTTGTTTTTATGGCCATAAAACTTGGCCCATCCTGACTAAAACTACGTCCCCAAATCACATTCATTACCCACCCCTACCCCTGACACTTCTCAAACTAGCTCCTCTTTCAATCAACCAGACCAGAAATCTTTGCAAAGACTGGAAATCTTAGACTCATTTCTAACCCCTCCCTTGGCCCCTGACACCCAGTCCTTTGCCATTTTACTTTCATGATCTCCTGTCTGCTTCTTCATTTATGCTGCCTTTATCTTCACCCTGGGACGAGGGTGCGTTACCTGTGGTTGGGAAGATTAAACTGGCTCCCTTGAACCTCTTTTCTCTAATCCTACACGTCTGCCAGAGTAACCTTCCAAAAGAACAATAAAAGGATCACATCACCGCCTTACACAAATCATTTCTTAGCAGATCAAGAAATCTTTCCCTCGGGAATCAAGGCTCACCAATTCACATATTCCACTCATTTCTTTCCTCATGCTGCTCTGGCTCAGCATGAATGTCTTCTTCATTTCTACCTATCATTCATGGTCCATTTGAAAAGCTACTTTTGGGAGAAGGGCAGTTGGAAAATGATTTATTAAACTACTTGCAAAGAGCAGAAAACTAAGAAAAAGATTGGAACATTTTCCCCATATATCAAATAATCTGAAAAATTCATGACTTAACCTGCAAAGGTACATTTTCCAAGAAGCTTTTCTTTTCTTTTCCCTTTTTTTTTTTTTTTTTTTTTTGGCCACACCTACAGCATGCATAAATAAGTTCCCCGGCCAGTAACCACAGCCACAATAGTGACAAGGCAGATCCTTAACCCGCTGAGCCTTGAGGGAACCCCCCAAGGAGCTTTCCTTGGTCTCACCAATCACATGTAATCTCTCCCTCCTTTTAGACATAATGCTTTTTTGTCTTTTGCTCTCTAATAACACAGGTTATTCTGCCTTGGTGTGCAGTTATTTTTTGCAGTTGTCTTTATCTGAATTATGAGACTGTTATTTCTTTTAAAGCAATGTCTGGTTTATCCTTGTATCCCAAGCACCAGTACACTGGGTTTGTGTAGTATGTGCTCAATAAATACTTGAACAACACCTACATTAAATAAAGATACCACTCTTGGGTCTCCTCGATCATACTTTTAACATGGAGCTAAGCAACGAATAGGGTTAACTTCAAATATGAAATATAAGTCTGCCTTTTTTACAGTCTTAAATGTCATTACAATCCGTTGTTTAAGGAATTGCTCTCTTGCAATAGAAAGCTCATCACCCGAATCACTATCCTTCCCTTTGGCATTTGGGTCCCCCAACTATGATCAACGATGCTCAAACTTAATTTAATTACATAATTAAAAGTCACAGAGTTGACACAGACCTGAAATAAATCATCTTGAGTAACCAGAGCAAAATGAATGGGAATCAGGGACAGGGGGAAAGAGGTATAAATAAAGAACTTCACTTCCATTAGAACTTAATTCCTCTGTGTACATAAAAGAGCATCACAAAAGCAATCTCCTTTACATAGCACATCCACGGCCCAAACCCTCACCTTTAATAAGAGCCTGAAACTCTCTGTGCTTCACTGTTCCTCTCTGCAGGTCGATCTTTAAGGTCATGAGGAGGACAAAGAGGAACTTGTGGTTCTCATACAGGCCTCTGACGGAGTATGTGAAAACTTCGTATGTCAGATACTCGATAATATTTGTGATTCTCTTTTGAGGTAGTGGAGACTTCTCAGATCTGCAATATGTTTAAAAACCAAAGTGAAAAACCCACTTCTAAGAGGGTAGGAATACACAAAAAAATGGGGAGAATGGGGGTGGGGGGCGGAGGCAAGGCCCCACCTGGCCATGGCCTGGTCAAATAACTTCAGGAACTGGGCCAGTGAGGTCTGGTACATGATGTTGACCATGCTCATCTCTGTGATGAGGAAGTAGAGGATGCTGCCGCGGGTGGCTGCAGGCCGGAACTCCTCCTGAGCCATGTTAATCTTGACCTCCGTTTCTGCGGCCACGTGTAGTTTCTCACTTACTTCCACGGCTGTCTGCTTGGTGGTGCGGAGGACACCGATGAGAGATTCATCATCTACCAAGGAACCTAAAAACCCGAACAGTTAGACTGAAGACCACGAGACCGGAAAGCTGCAAAGCGAGATGCATCGATTCTGAAATCACCACTTTCATTTTCAAAGTCCAGAGGGTGGCAGGGCAGAACCTTAAGACACTGAAAGGCCTCTGTTCAGCCACCATCCGGGGACTGAATCCCTTCTAAACTTCTAAACGAATCCATCTTTCTTCCTCTGAAAACTGCTTTTATTTTCATCTTTTGGAAATACATTTTTCATTTTTATTTCTGTGATATGTGTTAAATAGCCCCCATTCTGCCTGAAAATCTGCAAAAGGCAATTCTCAAGGCAGCCCGCAAGACTTCAAAAAAGACTGCAAGACTTTTTTTTTCAAGATTCTTCAAAGTCTAAAGAGAATTCACATCTCCCTCCAGTCCCAGTGTTTCAGCTTTTGACTCTATCATCATCTTTCTTTTTTTTTTTCCTTTTAGGACTGCACCTCCAGCAGGTAGAAGTTCCCAAGCTAGGGGTCGAATCAGAGCTGTAGCTGCTGGCCTACGCCACAGCCACAGCAATGAGGGATCCAGTCTACACCTGCAACCTACACCACAGCTCATGGCAACTCTGGATCCTTAACCCACTGATCAAGGCCAGGGATCGAACCCGCATTCTTATGAATACTAGTTGGGTTTGTTACCCCTGGGCCACAAAGGGAACTCTCCCCTTATCATCGTCCCCCTCACAGTGTCATGAGACTTTCCTTCTCATTTGTCTCACAATGCAAGCAGATCTGAACATTACACATCAGCTTGCAGGCTGAAGGTACATTCTATTCTGTTTTGGGACAGCAGGCTCTGCCACTCCCGCCCTTCTACATCTCTACCAAGAGTAAGTGGGGAGATAGTCAAAGTGTCTGACTAGGAAGACAAATCTGGATTTTATTTTTATTTTTACCTTTTATTATTGTTTTAGATGGAAATACCATGACTAGTACGATAAATTCAGTTTTAAGATATAGAAAGACACTTCGGATGGGCTGAGCTTATGGTCCTGATATCTGCAGAGAGCAGTGCGCAGCCTAACCTAGAAGCCTGGAAGGCAGGTGGGTGCCACTGCAAGGTGCTGAGTGGCTCTCACCGGTGCACTAGGTCTGCTGTGGGAATCCAAATTGTGACTAACCTCAGGAAAGAGACCTTGATCCATTCTCAGCTCCATCAGGAGAGGAGCCCTCCACCAGCCCTCCTTGGTAATATTTACAATGCCGAGGCTATCGATGGTTGGGAAAAGTCTCGACCAAGAGACAGACAACTTCCCCAGCACAAGCAGTGCAATTAAGGCAGGGAAAGGACTTTTCCCTGAGGTGACCTTAAAGTGCTAGAGACTGTGCCAAGAGTAACATTTAACATACTTCTGGGAGGTTAAGCTTTTTTTTTTTTCCCAAGGATTAAAGTGTTGTTGGGAAGTATTCATCATTAGATTGTTAATGAGTGGTAGAATTTAGGTTGCCGTAATTTGCCTGCTACAGAACAATCCTCCCCAAATCAGGGTGTGGGACGATGACCTGACTGCTCCCCCAGAGAAGAACCTGTCTCTGACTTCTAAGTAGGGGGTCAAGTCCAGAGTGACAAGAGTGAACCTTGGTGGCTCAAGTGCCTCTGACAAGATGACACATATCACACATAACCCATTGTGGCAACTGCATTTCAGCACCAAATCAAAGAGTCAATCTAAAAATCAAAAAATAGATTGAGCACATTAGTTTCCTTTGGGCAAGCAAATTAGCCTATTATGAGTTACCTAGCTCTATTGGGAGCCCTTATTTTTCTCAGGAGAGAGACATTATTTCAAGAAAACTGTGTTATTATCAAATGCTCAGACTTCAGTTGTTAATTTAAAAATCAGATTCTCTGCAGTCCCTCTTTAATGTCCAGATGGAAATTGCCTCAACTGTTTTTGCCTTGATAACTCAACTGTTTCCTAACATCTACAATCATGAGGGCACTGAAAAGAGGGTACAAGAAAGCCTGACTCAGAATCCATTATGTGGCTACTTCTTAATAACACAATACCTTTTGTAGCACTTAATTTGTAAAGGAGGTTATCTTCAAGTTCTTTCATCTTCCGCTTATTAAAAGTCACATCCTCCAAGAGTTTAACCCTCTCAGACTCTAACTCCTGTTATTGAAAAAAACAAAAAATAACATCAGATCTGTAATGATCAGTTATTATGGTAAATCTAACCTACTAGTGTTTATTACTCATCTTTAGAAGTCTAAACCAAAGTGCCATTCAGGTGACACCACTGTTAGTCAAATCTACCTGTATTTTTGTTTCTCTAGACAATTAAAAAAAATTATGTCTAGTTTTAAATTTCCATAACACTTACATTGCCATTGATGAGATAACTCTGCTAAAGTAATTTTGCCCAGCTCTCTTCCCAGCTCTGAGTTTATTTAGAGTGTCCCATTCTCTTGGCCCTGTTCCCACACACAGCCTTAGTGAGAAATGCCACCTTACCTGCAGTCAGAAGTGGTGGAAACAAAGAGGCATTCAAGTCCTATCAATGGCTATGGTGGTGTAGGAGTTGAAACTACTACAGTGGTAACAATACTCATTCAGAGCAACTTCTTTTTCTCCAGGAGCATTTTATTGAATTTTCTCAAGACTATTTATCCATTGATAGGAATATAGATATGAAAGTCAACATACCGAAAGCTTTAAAGTCAGAAGTAGGAAGAGTGGGGTGTGTGCGTGTGTGCGCGTGTGCATGCTCATGCTGAAGCATGCAGGTGCTTTTTGGATTGGAGGAGAGGCGAGTTACATGATTTCTCAACAGGATTTAAGACTATGAAATATTGTTAGCAAATATTTATGCTAACAAAGGTAAATATGATTTGCTTAATTTTTCCTTCTCCATATACGCAATGATTTCCCAATACATTTTACACATTGATTGTAATTTATTAAAGTTCTTTACCTTGATAAATGATTACCTGTTTCTCTGTTAGAATTACCCTCCTGAGTAACTGATTCTCAAGTCCTTTCATGGTAACAGTAAAATCGATGACTGAGGTTTTGGCATTGATCTCAGGGGTAAAGGCAGGGTTTGGTAACTTTGTCGTAATATAAAGTTTAAATGTATCCATGACGTCACATTCCTTATCACCAACTTTCACCTACATCAATTTAAATACTAAATTACAAACAACTTACAGGACAAGACAAGGAATTTGCATTCAATTTAGGACAGAATTTACCAAAGGTCAGAGCTGTGAAACTTGAATTGAAACATCAGTTGTAAAATTTTAATCACCGATCTTAAATAATAAAGCCTATCCCTTTCAAATAATTTAGATTTGTGTACTCTCTGAACATGTTTTTAGTCATGACACCAAGCAAATGAAATGAAAATTTTATCCAAGACAAATGTTGAAAAAAGGAAAACTCAAGATGCGGCTAGTAGTTGACTGTTTTTTCCCACCTGAGGAAATTGTTTCCTACTATAGAAATGTCTTTATAAGAGGTGTTATTTCTTTCTGCATTTCACAGTCATATCTAAAGTATATATGACAGCAGAAATGGTTAATGAAATTTTCAGAGAAAAAAACAAGTCAACTTTTTTTTCCCCAGAGAGCTTACACTTATCTTAAACACTACGATTTGCATTATGTTAAAAACAACCAGATTAGCTAGCTAAAACTCTGGTGGAAATTAAAACACTTTTAAATTACTTAAATTTTTAATTAATCTTAACCCTGCATGTGATTGAAAACAGCATCCCTAATGCTCTAATTCTCAGGCACCTGGCTTTTTTACACTGCAGATAAGAATCTGTGTGTGTGTTTTTTTTAAAGACCTTCAGGAATGAGAGTACTATAGCCTCCTTTTGCATATTGAATACAGTATATAAAAGAATTCACATTTTATTTAGAAAAGAAAAATTTTCTAAGTAAATCTTTGTTTAATGGGAAAACTGGCATTTTTTACTTATTGACTGATATTCATGAAATTAAGTTGTCCAAAGTGAAAAATCTCAATCAGAAATGCTGTTATTCATCAAGAAATAAAACCAAAGAAGCCTAAAAGTAAAGAGTGAAACCAATTAAAAAAGAAACACTTGTACTGAAAATAAGTCATGTTACCACCAATGATCGGGAACGGTATTCCACTGCTTTGAGCAAAGTCTGAGAGTTTGGACTGAGAGTTTATTAAGAAAAATAAAATCAATGTCCATAGACTTTACCAAAATTATATTTTCTGCAGTGAGGAAATGCATGTATATATATAGCTTGAAAATCAACCTTCTCAGGACTGCTAAAAATAAACATATTTTGTATGTAACACTAATATATTATTATGACCAGACAATGCCTTTAAGATATTTAGTTTCAGATAAATAGCTACCATTACTGAGATATTGTTCTCCCCCTGTACTTTTCATATACTTTTTTTTAAAGGAAACAATGATATGAGTTTGGAAATAATTTTTTTCCATTGTATCAAATACTACCACCTAAAAGAAACTGTCTTTCCTGCTATGCTCAAAAAGGTAAGTAGATGTCACCATTGTTCTTTTGTTTTTCCTTTTCTTTCTTCCCTTTTTCCCCTTTTTTCAAAGCTCACCTTGAAAGTGGTGCCTGATTTAATGAAATTCTTCTCTAACACATTATCCAGGGCTGGATCTAGCTCTTCACGAATGTCCTCAATGAGAAGGGGTCGGCCCAAGGACAGACTGTCCTCCAAGTGTGTGCGGAAATATTTATGGTTCAGAGATGTTACCTAAAAATAAAGGGTTCTTTGCTATACAAATGTTACAAAGAATGTGCCTATTCCTGAGCGGACAAGTGACCAAGGATTCTAAGGGCTACACAGGAAGTCTTACTTACAAAAATAAAAGTAACGAACAAAAATTAATTTTAAGAACTTGGTGGGTCATGACCTTGTGGAAGCCCTGGGTATGGATTGGGGTGGAGGGTGGGGTCCTCTCTAATCAGATGAGAGAATCAAGTGGCAGTTCCTTAAATGAAATGTCAGGCTCTGCTCCTACAGATGAAAGAGAAGCAATCCAGCACTGATCCTTTTGAACTTGCATAGCTACAACCACTCGGAGGACTCCGAGTAACCTGTGTTTCTGTGATACTCATTTATCTACTCAGCACATCTATGAGATGAATAAGTGATTAGAAAAATAAGCATAGGAGTGTTATAAGTGATATACTGAATCAGACCAAGGGTCTAACCATGTATTTTAAGTGGCACAATATAAAGAATACTTTGCATAAAATCAACCTAAAAAATTATACATTCACTTTTTATATTCTTACATTTAAAAAATTAGAGTTCTGAATGACTGGTGGGGTCCCCTATTTTTAGATCAATGTTTGCTAGTAGTTAAAATAGACACACTGGGCTGGTTGATCTCAGCATTACTCGTACTTCTCCAGTGATTCCCCCCTCCCCCCACCCAAGGATGAGGATTCCCAAAGATTCCGCCTTCAACCCTCTTCCTTCTTATACTCCATGCTCTGAATTCAACTACTGCCTTTATGCTACTGTGAGTCCGATCTTACGAGGCAAGAAGACCCACTGGGACAGCAGGCGATTAGGAGAACGGAATTTAAAAATATTATCTCTCACTTGCGATGAAAAAAAAAAAGGTGTGCAATTGAAAAATTAAGTAAGTCTACCTTTGTCCTGTTTTGGATAAAAAGCAACTAACTGAAACAAAGACTCCTGCACACCACATGAAGGAATGCTTTCCCTGGATGGATGGCTTTATTTATATGAATGGTGTGCTGTACCAGACCGTACTACGAGTAGATAAGGTAAATGAATCTAAACAAAGAGCTTTAACTGGCTTATTTAAACAAGATGAAACAAAGTCCCAAGGAAATTAAATGTAATTGTCCTGCTCTATTCCCCAAGAAGCAAACCCTGTTTTTGTGATGTCCTTCCCAAGTGTGATGGCTATTTTTATGTGTCAACTTGACTGAGCTCAGGGATGCTCAGATAGTTGGCAAACATGATTTCAAGGTGTGTTTGTGAGGGTGTTTCTGGGAGAGATTAGCATTTGAATCAGTAGACTGAATAAAGCGGAAGGCCCCATGTGGGTGGGCACCTTCCAATCCATTAAAGGGCCTGAATGGGACAAAAAGGCAGAGGAGGGGCAAATTCTCTCTCTGCTTAGGCTGGGACATCCATCTTCTGCTCTTGGACTTCAACTCCTGGACCTTGGGACTTCAGACCCGACTGGGGCTTATCCCATTGGCTCCCATGATTCTCAGGCCTTCATTTCTCACGGATCTGACATGTATACGGCAGATCCTGAGACTTCTCAGCCTCCACAATCCCATGAGTCAACCCCTCATAATAAACCCATTCCTATATATCTGTACCTAGATAGCATTTTATTTTATTTTATTTTATTTTATCTTTATTTTTATGGCCACACCTACGGCATATGGAAGTTCCCAGGTTAGGGGTCAAATTGGAGCTGCAGCTACTGGCCTACACCACAGCCATGGCAACACAGGATGCGAGCCACAATATTGGATCCTTAGCCCACAACATTGGATCCTCGCCGCAACACTGGATCCTTAACACACAGAGCGAGGCCAGGGATTGAACCTGCATCTTCACGATACTGTGTAGGGTTCTTAACCCGCAGAGCCACAGAGAGAACTCTCTAGATACCTTTTAGATCTGTTTCTCTGGAGAACCCTAACATACCAAGCAAAGAAGTAATAATTTTCAAGTGGTCTGTGTATTAAAGATTACCTTTAACTATCTTCAGTATCTTTTGTAAATGTGAAATAATTGGACTCATAATTTCAGATTTAATTCATTTGTTTTCTCTCCTGGAGAAATGGCAAATGTAGCCACCCCAAGAGCCTGTATCACCCACAAGATCACTTTCCCACACAACAAATGGTATATACCTGCAAGTCATTTTCTTTTTCTTTTGATTTAATCCAAGTTTTGCCTTGGGTCTGTGGATCAATGAGGAGTGGGTATCTGGTGGCCTTTGTCACAATGATACCATTCTGAATTGAGAGGTCATCTCCTGGTAGACCCTGCAGCCCCCACTCTCCAATCTGAATGACAGCAAATGCATGTGGCCATTCAAAGGAAAACAAGGAGCCTTTCGTTAGTCATTAACAGTGCCAGGATATAAAGGAATTTAAAATTAGGACATATTTTTCCCATTGAGGCTATGCCACAAGTACCCAGGGAAAAAACAGAACTTATAAATGTGAACAAAATAATATTAAATTAAAAAGCAACAAATTTATCATCTAATAAATTCTTTCTCTAGCAGCTCGAGATTAGGTGTGGTCCTTTACATTGTGTTTTCTTCCATACTTAGGAGGAAATATTGTAAACTGCATATTAAACCTGATTTCGGGATACTGAAGCATGGCTGCTGTACATTCAGAGAAAACAGGGACTTCAAATGTGGTGATGCTGGGTGGGCAGGTGGGGTGTAGATGGGCTGGAGTTAGCGGAGGTAACAAATATTCTGGGAAATCAGAGCAGGTAAGCCCTAAGGTTTAAGCCTCTGAAACGTCCCCCTTACTGCCCTTTGCCTCTGCTAAGTGGGGGAAGTGTCGTTGCACAGCTGGAGGCAGAGAAATTAGGGGAAGCTAAATATTTCACTGGCAGGAACTCATCAGTGACATTTTTCTTAATATTTCCTTTCAAAATCAAGACGGAATTGCCAGCCTGGCTCCACGTGGTCGATAAAAATCGCCCAAGATCCAACGAACCCACCAGCCTCCACTTTTATTAAATTAGCCCAGCTCCTCCAAAGGCCATAATCAATAAAGAATGTCCTGGCCCACTTCGCCTGTCTGTGCCCAGAGCATCTCCAATGCTTTATCTAGTCCCCATAAGCACCAGTTGAACATTGTTTGAATTAGAAACGCTTTTTTTTTTAACTTTTAAATAGAGATAACTTGAAATTACTAGTGTGGTTTCCCTAAGGGAACTGCAACTGGGGAACATATTTACAAATCAGAAAGCAGCTCGTGAATGCAAATTGCCTGGAAAGCATTTCATGCTGCAGGAGCTCTGCAAGATATACTGAAAATTGACGGCGGCATCAGATCCCCAGCAAGGAAGGTTAGTGTAGCAGTGCCTGCCATTGCTAAGTGATGCCAGAACGTGCTCCTGCTATGATGTTGGACATGATAAAAAGATGGTTAGTGAGCAGAGAAAGTGAAAAATACAAGTACTTATGGCCCAGGTAATACCTACATTATCCTGGAATGTCTGTAAGAGAGTGTGACCAAACAGGGCTAGTGTAAATAATGGGGGGGTTAAGAGAAGAGCTCAGTATTAGCAAGCCTGTAACTCACAAGGGATCTTCTCATTCACAGCAGTGCAATTGGTATTAATTTGAAAGCAAGATTTCTTAAAATGCAAAGGAACTTTTGTATCACAAAGAAAAAAAAAACTTCAGCATTTTCAAAGCAACCTTTTCAATGAAACTAGAAAAGAAAAAAAATTAGGTTTCACCCTGATTTCTTAGTAAGTAGGAAATGAAATGAAATTCAAATAATAATACAAATAAGGAAAGTAATACTTAACAGTTGGAGGATCCACCAACATCGAAATCAGATTCAGGTTTTCAGTGAAAGGAATCTTCCGGGCTTTCAACTCTACTTCCCATTGATCCTTAAGCAAATAGTTCCTAAACATCTGATTGAAAGGACCAAGGTAGGAAAGGAAACCAGTGCACAGCAGAATATCACCTACCAGCCTATTAAGAAAAAACACAAAGGGAATCACTCAAGCATCTGAAGCTCTCTCAGTAGGGGGTCTGAAAGACCAAGGGCAATTTCCTTACTAGGTCAGATCCTTCCTTGCTCCCTGCTTAACACTCGATAGCCAGACAGGGAGAGACAGGCAAAAAGGAGCCCAAAGCAGGAGGGCCTCCTTCCAGGTAGGTCACAGGGCAAGAGAGAAGGCTCCTTCTGAAGCCTGCAGGTCCTGAAGCCTGACTCCCAGATGAGGAAAACATCCTTTTCCCATCCCATGCCCCAGTCCTGTTCAGACTGTCTTGATTAAACTACTTTTTCTCCTCCTCCTTTTTTTTGGGGTGAGGGGTGGGGAATCATTCTCCTACTCCCCTCTCATTCTCTCTGTTTTCAGAAAACACCAGCCCCAAATACCCTTCCATTTAGAACAAACTGAAGATCCAAGGTCTGAGTGACCAGTGTATCTTAACTATTGTCACAGTTATTGGCAGGTCAAAATCCCTAAGGTGAAGAGTATAGAACTTGAACCCAGTATCTACGTTGCTGTGGCAAATCCAGACAATATCAGAAGCACTCCTGCACCAAAACCTGGATTGCTGAACCAAAACTGAGATTTATTTAAGTAATTAATTTATTTTTGTCCGCACCCATGGCATATGGAAGTTCCCAGGCTAGGCTGAATCCGAGCTACAGCTGCCGTTCTACACCACAGCCAAAGCAACGCCAGATCCAAGCCGCATCTGTAACCTGCATCACAGCTCACGATAACACCGGATCCTTAACGCACTGAGGGAGGCCAGGCTTGGAACCCGCATCCTCACGGATACTAGTTGGATTCGTTTCTGCAGTGCCACAACGGGAACTCCCAAAACTGAGATTTAAAACTGTTTCACCAAGTTTTCTTTCATCTCTGTTTTACTGAGAGTGTGTGACTTAAACTCTAAGCCCTTTCTGGGATGATGGGATTCTGAGATGGAAACAAGCCCTTTAAGGAATCAGATTTCATGTTCCCTCAAATCACAAAGAGGTGGGCTTTGGAGTGATGACTAAGAAGGGCAGTGATTGTAACAAAGACCAAAATTGATACCTATTAATCTGAGCTTTAAACTCTTTGCTTTGCTGAGTCCATCGGACTTTTTCTCCACTCAGTCCATCGATTAGGGTGGAAGCTGCCTGCATCTTTTTTCGGCACATATCAGCATCATTAAGTAAATCCTACATTCATAAAGGGAGAATGTTTCAAAGGCCTTTTTAAATTGCTTAATCAAACACCCATTATATCCACACATAAAAATACATGGAGGGATTTCGTAATTTGCAAAGTAAAACATAATCGAAAATTACAGTGTAGGAATTCCCGTCGTGGCTCAGCGGAAACAAATATGACTAGTATCCATGAGGACACAGGTTCAGTCCCTGGCTTTGCTCAGTGGGTTAAGGATCCAGAGTTGCTGTGAGCTGTGGTGTAGGTTGCAGATATGGCTCCGATCTGGTGTTGCTGCGGCTGTGGCATAGGCCAGTGGCTACAGCTCCCACTTGACCCCTAGCCTGGGAACTTCCATATGCAGTGGGTGCAGCCCTAAAAAGACAAAAATAAATTTTTAAAAATAGAAATAAATAAAAATACAGTGTAATTAAAATTTTACATATTAAATTCTTATAATTCACTCATCGTATAATTACCTTTCAAAATTTCAAGGACTATTTTGTAAGAAAGAATACAAATTATATAACTTTTATTTTATATAAATAAAAAAAAATTTTTGCTTTTTAGGGCCAAACCTGCAGCATTTGGAAGTTCCCAGGCTAGGAGCTGAATTAGAGCTGCAGCTGCCAGCCTATACCACAGCCACAGCAACACGGGATCCAAGGCGTGTCTGTGACCCACACCATAGCTCATAGCAAGGCCAGATCCTAAACCTACTAATTAGCCCAGGGATCGAACCCAGATCCTCATGGATACTAGCTGGGTTTATTACCGCTGAGCCAAGTGGAAACTCCCTATTTTATATAAATTCTTTTGGAGTATAGTTGACTTACAAAGTTGTGGTAGTTGCAGGTGTATACAAATATGTATAAAATCAAGGTTATACTTATATATCTATTCCTTCTCACATTCTTTCCCCACCAAGTCACATAACTTAAACCGTGTTTCTATTAAATATTCTCAAAACATAATCAAAACAATAAATATACCACTTTGAGTCTTGGATTAAATAATAATTCTGAGTTCTTTGCAGTTCACAAAGGATTTTTTCCAAGAAAAATCCTGCACAACAGTAGTATGCTGTAGCCAGCTTGTATCAGCTCAAAGAGCCAACTGTTACATTTTCAGAAAATTTGTGAGCTGGTATTAAACACAGCTATTATTGAAAATTAAATAACTCAAGCAAATAATATTAAAGAAAAGGTAGTAAATAATCAAAATTCATCAATTTGTAATTATCTTCTACATTTTCATATTATCTATACTCTTGAGATTAAGTTCATTGCATCTGCACGCTGGAAATGGTATATAATGGTGTACAGCATCTTATCCCAAATCTGCATTGTCTTCTCATGTCGATAGCTTAAAACTGACAGTGATGGGGGTACCTAATTCACAGAAATCAGAAAACACTGTAAATCGGGGCTTTCAACTCCCCAGGTCCCCGCCACCATGAGCCAATTGTTGAATATTTATCAAATCACCACTGTTTGCAGCCCATACCATGAGGTTGCACTAGGATCTCCACTTGACAGATAAAGCTAGCCAAGTGTCCTCGATTGCATAATTAATAATCGTCTGAGCTGCAGTGAGACACTAACATCATACCCTATCACTTACATGTGGAATCTAAAAAAAGACACAATGATCTTTGCAGAACAGATACCTACTCAAAGACTTTGAAAAGTTTATGGTTTCCAAAGGAGACAGGTTGGGGGGTGGGGGCATGGGCTGGGGGTTCGGGATGGAAATGCTATAAAATTGGGTTGTGATGATCATTGTACAACTATAAATGTAATAAAATTCAAACAAAACAAAACAAACAGTCGTCTGAGCTGAATCTCAAAAACAGTTTTTCACACTTGGGTATTACATCACAGCTCCTTCTTTACAGAAAGTGATTACTAAAAACAGAAAAAACAATTTGGAGTGTTGAAGATCCAAATCAAGCAGACATAGTCAGTGAGTAAGGGCATTCAGGTAATTGTTCTTTCATCATAAACATTTTCCTAATTTCTAAACATAGCACATGCTAGTGTAGCATTTCAGCACGTCCCGTTAGTAACTTTTGTGTATTTAATCTCACCATTTTCTCGTTCATTGCTGCATCAAATTTTGCTTGCACTTTATCCAGCTCAGCTTGTTTCTCATCAAGCAGAGCCTGAGCCTTCCCCAGCTCAGCATTAGCAACTGCCAACCGGCCCTCTTGCTTGGCCAGGTTTGCCTTAAAAGGAAGATGTGATTAGAGTTGTATTAGTGATAGGAAACACTGGTAAATAACAACATAAGTTACTACATAATTTTTGCCCCATTTGGAAGTCATCTGTTTCATTGTCTTTAGCTGGGGAAGCAGAGACATTTCATTCGTGTTTTTCCTTTTGATCATTAATGTTCAACATGGAAAACGCAGAAACGCATGGAAAAGAGAAAAAAATTACTCATGATTTTACCCAGAGATAGTCTGAGTCTTCTGTCAAGAAGTTGATAACTAGCATTTTGATTTTTTTCATTTAGAGTAGTTTAATTATTTCCTCACAGTCTTAGATACTTTTTCATGAACATTAGTTATATGTAGCTGCAAAATATCCCATAATTTGGAAATATCATAATTTACCTAACTGTTGCCCTACTTTTAGACATTTCTCCCCATCTCCATATTAAATTATTATAAATAATGCTTTGACAAATGCTATTGGATATGTAAACATTTAGGATTGTTTTCTTGGTAAAGAATTTTTGAAGTGAAATTACTCTATCAGTAGTTTTTCACTTTAAGTACTATAGCATGATAATTATCTGTTTCTTATAAATTTAAAGTAATTAATCAGTAAAGTAATATAGTCCTAGAGCCTTCTGAGGTAGAAGTTCTTTGATATGTTTCTCATTTTCTTTCTTAATATTTGGTTTTTTGAAATTAACTCTTTTTCTCAGGAAATTTTCATTTAATTTAGGTTCTTTAAAGAATTTTTAAATAACTGTAAATTTTGCCTTTTAACTATTTAAATCTATAATCTGTAATTATATGGGTTTGTCTTTTATATTCATTTCTTTTGGATTAGATTTTTCCATTATTTATCTCAGATTTACATTATACAAAGCACCAATTCTTTAATTTTGTTACTTTTTTCTAGTTTTTAATGTATTTTTATTAGCTCTCTCTACTTATATTTGTGTGTGTCTATGCTTATAAATGAGTATATAAGAGCATACACTATATAAGAACATACACTCTTATATACCAGAGTGTATATAGAATGTATATAGTATGCTATGTATATAGCATACCAGAGTGTATATAGTTTCTTTGGTTCATTTAAGGTATAAAGAGGTAGCATTTTGGCCACATCACAAAAGCTTCGGTAACTAGCTTTTTGTCATCATTTTCTAAAGAGAAGTGACTGACTTTTTTTTTTTTTTAATATAAGCATTCTAGGAATTCCTCTATGACTCAGCAGGTTAAGGACCTGCCGTTGTCACGGCTATGGCTTGGTCACTGCTGTGGGGTAGGTTCCATACCTGGCATGGGACTGTCAACATGCCACACGCACGGCCATATATATATATATATATATATATATATATATATATATGTTCTATTTTTTTTTTTGTCTTTTTAGGGCTAAATCCGAGGCATAAGTGTGTGTTGTGTTCTATATATATATATATATATATATATATATATATACACACACACACACATATATGCATACATATATGTGTGTATTCTAATTTTATATGTGTGTTCTAATTTTATTGCTTATAACCAGAGAATAAGATCCTTCAGGGAATTAAATCAAAGTCTTCTTTTAGAATTCAGTATGATCAGTTGTTATAACTGTTTCTTGGACACTAAAAATAATTTCACATTCTTTGTTCTTATGGAAGAAAGCTCAATGTAGCTATTTACCCTTAAAAATAATATAGTGTAAAATCTCTATATAATTATTAATTTATGCCTACTCAGGACTGGCTATATAGAAGTGCGAAATGAAAACACAGGGCCCCTTACTAAAAAAAGTATTGAGGGCTTCAAGAGGGTGCTAGCAGAGCGTTAAGCCAAGCATGGTCCCTTCTCAAGCTGGCCCTCTGCCTATCAGACCCACCTTCGATTGACAGTATATGCCACAATTCCAAATTACAGTATTTTTTTTAATCTCTTCTTAAAATATGAATGGATTTGCCTTACATAATTTGATGATATTTTATTTACTGCGTAAAGCATCATTACAATCAAGGCTCACTGTCGTCACAGTTTTTATCAATAAAGATAACTGCTCTTACAAGTGCCTTTTTTCTTGAATGCTATATTTACAGTAACATTTCTCTCGATATCTTTTTGAGTGTATTTGCTACATTTGCTCTTCATTTCCTTTTGTTAAAACTTTCTAATTTTTTCTATATTGAAAGATAGTTTTTTTATTGATGTATATGGAAAAGACACACTTTCTCTCTCTCTCTTTTTCTTTTTTGTCTTTTTAGGGCTAAATCTGAGGCATATGGGGTATGTAAGTTCCCAGGCCAGGGGTCAAATTGGAGTTGTAGCTGCCAGCCTACACCACATCCAGAGCAACCCCAGATCCAAGCCACGTCTATGATCCACAAACACAGCTCACGGGAACACCAGATCCTTAATCCACTGAGCAAGGTCAGGGATCAAACTGGCATTCTTATGGATACTAGTCCGGTTCGTTACTGCTGAGCTACGATGGGAACTCCCAACTTTCTAATTTTTCATTTATTTTCTGTTTTTCTCAGAGTTATTCTGAGCAGAGTTGAAAACAGCAGCCATTTCAATAAGGTTTATCATGAAAAGTACCCCTTGTCCATCTGCTCACCACTCTCCATTCCACAGAGCAACCACTTTCAAGCCTTTCAGCTTTTTGGGGTTGGGGGGTGGGGAGAGGGGGTAGTGTGTGTCCAGGTGGCATAGCTTATGAATCTTTTTACACTCCTGAGGATGTTTTTCTGTTCCTTCAGACATAAAGGACAATCTGGTGTGTGTGTGTGTGTGTGTGTGTGTGTGTGTGTGTGTGTGTGTCTATCCCTCATACTTAAACTACATCCTTAAGAATGTCTTTTGTCTTTTTGTTCCCTCATATATTAAGGGCAGCTTGGCCTATTACTGAATTCTTGGACACTAGTAATTTCCTCTTCAGTACTCTGCATATGCTTTTCTGTCATTTTCTACTATTTAGGGTTGTGGGAAGTCTTAGACATCTTGATTTCTCTTCTTTCATAAGCAACCTTTTTTAAATTTTGTGTCTTAGATGCCTATAAGGTTCTCTTCCTGTCTCTGAAATTTAACACATTTCTGGGTGTTGATGCTAATTTTCACACATTTTGTTTGGAATATAGTAATGAAATTCAGTCTCCAAACCTAATCTCCAAACTTTAAATACATGTTTGGTTTTCTTTCATGATAGCTTGCTATTCCCAATAAATTATTTTCCTGTTTAGGTCAACAAGTTGGTTTTGGTTTAGTGTCTGCTATTCCAAGAAACATGTAATAGATATAAAAAGAACAAGAAACTGTGAGAGGACCCACAGAAAAAAAGAAAAAATTTGTAACGGAGAAATCTACTTTCATTAGTCTAAATTACGTGTTGTCTTCTAATGGCAGTAATACTGATGACTGATTTTTTTAAATGTTGATTTACTGGGAGAAGGAGGGAAACTTTTACCTTCAGAGGCAACACTTCTCTGTTGACACCATAAAATGTTGCCATAGCAAGTGTCCAAGACAGCAGACCAGCCACATTCCCACAGACTTTTTTGGCACTCTCAAAAGTGTAATCATCCATATTAAAATATGGCTGTAATAACTCAACAGTCTCTTCATTTATAGTGTCCTTGGGGAATTGCTGAAGGCTCCACAGGAATCCCGTTGCACTCATCAACTGAAAAATAGCATCACAACCTGTAAGCTCTGGAAGAAAATATGCACTTTCTTCCTGACTTAGTATGTACTTCTAAATTGAATTTTTTTCAAAAAAGTAGCAATTGATTTGCTCGAAACATACAAATCAAGGCTATGACAGTAGTAAACTGCAAGTTGTCTTCCCGTTTCCATGGTGAAGAGTGAAAGAGAAAAACAATGTAAGTTTCCTGTCTAGTGAGTGCATCGAAATGCCACCAACCACACAAGCTTTCTTTTGGAGACTGAGTTGGATTGACATCAAGACTGTACTGGTTCCGGGCAGATTTTATAAAAAAAGGGTATTCAGCTTTAAAACCCTTCCTTGTTTACATTTTTGGAAGATGCAGTTTAAGATAAACTCTTCAGTACACAATGATCAATTATTGCCTGCTGGCTTGTCTGTTCTATTTTGAATGTCCTGGGGTGTAGACACCTGGCACACCTCATAGGACTTACAGAGATAGATTTTTACTTACTTTTAATGACTCTCCCCATGATGGCTTGCAGCAAGGTTTTTCTGGATCCATGGTAACAGGGTCAATTTTCTTTTGAAATAGTAACAGAACACAGTCCATGATTCTCATGATAAGATGAGGGGGCTTCGCAAGTTTCCTGACTGTGGCAATGTCATTTGGCTTGATGGTCTGGATTTGGGGTTAGGGATCAAAACACTTTTTATTGCGCAGTATTCCTTGTCATATGGAAATCTCATACTTTTAAATAAAGTGGAAAACTTTAAAATATATTTTCTCCCCGGTCCCTGACATTACCTCCTCAAAGGTTTGCATTCTAAGATTCTTGAATAATAACTCTTTCATTGTTACCTTGGGATTTCTATTTCTTTGTTTGTTTTCATTTTTTTCCCTTGTAGCCCTCAACTAATTGCTTTAGAATACCAATACCATTCGTTGCCCACCACCCTAGACCTCTGTTAGCAACAACCAACATTAATATGTAACATTTAGGTATCTTATATCTTCAAAGCAGAGTCTATATTACATACGGATACTAAAAGAGGGGCCAGGCCTTGAATATCAGAAACCTCATGTTCAGTTCTCATTTTGAGGGTTGCCCTGTCTGTGGAAGAGAGAGGAATTCAACGGAGACAAGAGAAGTTATTATAACATATGGCTCATAAAAAGATTTTTGAAAGTTTCTGTGTTCTGGGTTTGGAATAAGACATCATCTGACATTCACCTCAGGAAGGACTGGGACATCATATGATCAATACAAAGCCTTTGTATTGGTTCCTTTGGTTCAGTGCTTGCTTGCTCATATGCTATCCTAAGGGAATGTGGGTGGAGAATATGTCCTGGTCATTGTCACAATTTTGTGAAGATGACCGTAAATCTATTCATTTACTCAACAATTTCAGACATTCTCCCATACAAAACAAAACAGCCCTGTCCTCAGAATCTTCCAAGTAAGAGAGAGAAAACATGGTTACCCTAAACTAGGATTATCTGCTGTGATAGAAATATAGGAGCAACTGGAAAACAAAGGTGGTCCAAAAGAATTGAAAACTTCCTAGAAAGGGTGTGATCTGAGCCTGGTCTTGAAGAATGCCTCAGATCAGCCAGGGATGGTTAGAGAAAGCACTCCTAGCAGAGGCAGAGACCCATTCAATGGTAATGGACCATGATTATTGCAGAAGCCCGAGGGTTAACGACAGGGGATAAAGTTCCAGGGCTGGACAAGAGCCAGGTTATCCTAGCAGTAGCCCTAACATTTCCTGAGTACTTCCTACATGCCTGGCCAGCTGTATTCACTGCTTTTAATGCTTACAGGATCAATGAAGAATTATAATCCTGACAGAGACCCAAGAAAGTCAAGTAAATAAATCCATCTAAGAAGTGGTCGGGAGGAGCAAATGTGGCTCTGCTTGCCTCACAGCTGTAGATACCTAGCTTGAGGCTGTGCTCTTAAGAGCAATGGGAACCGCAAGGAGATTTTAAAAGGGTGCATAACATAATCTATTTGGGAAGTTAGAGGAATTGAGGAGGCTCTCTGTATAATCTGAATCCCCTAGGCTTCGGGTTAAGCCAATAATCACCAGCACTATTTCTCAGTTGTCGTGGAAGGCTGATTGGTGGAATGAAAATAAGTTATGAGAAGTGAATACTTTAAAAAAATAGAACTTAGAAAATATAATCAACAGAAAGATTTGTTTCAAAACTCAGAGGTTATAAAACGCCTTAAGAATTCAGTTCAGGAGTTCTTGTTGTGGCACAGTGCAAACGAATCTGACTAGTATCCATGGCCTTGCTCAGTGGGTTAAGGATCTGGCGTTGCCAAGAGCTGTGGTGTGGGTCTCAGACACAGCTTGGATCCTGTGTTGCTGTGGCTGTGGTGTAGGCCGGCAGCTGTAGCTCCAACTTTACCCCTAGCCTGGGAATCTCTATATGCCGCAGATGTGGCCCTAGAAAGAAAAAAAGAAAAACATTCAATTCAGTTTTCTGATTCCAAGAATTCCACAGTTCATCTGTTGTAATGAAACCCAGTGCCTGCTGGGCCTTGTGTTGGGAGGGGAAACAATGCACAGCTCACGTTCAGGGCTGCTTCCGCTTCCTCCAGTGCAGGTCTAGCCGCCTCGAGCTTAGTCTCAGCTTTCACTTTTTCAGTATCAATTTCATCCACTATTTTTTGGGCTTTGTCTTTTACTTCCTGTACTTCATTTTTGACTTTGGCTGAAGCCTGAGCACTTACTGTAACTTCTGCTAATACCTGTTAAATTGAGGAAACACAGTAGGCTAAATAGAAACCTTTCCAGCACAACTTACAGATTTGAGTAGTGAGAGAATTATTCAATACGATATAAAACAAGAATAAGAGCAAATTTATTCCCCATCCAAGTTGCCTATATTTTGAGGTGTATGAAAGTAACTCCTTTGAGCAGTGTTACAGTCTTCTATTTCCTAAGCTTCTCCCAGGCACAGAATATGTACATCAATATTTTAAGCTTTCAGAAAAATATTTCTAGGAGTTCCCTTTGTCGTTCAGTGGTTAACAAACCTGACTAGGATCCATGAGGATGTGGGTTCAATCCCTGGCCTCACTCAGTGGGTTAAGGATCCAGCGTTGCCATAAGCTGTGGTGTAGGTTGCAGACGCGGCTCAGATCCCGTATTGCTGTGGTAGTGGTACAGGCTGGTAGCTGCAGCTCCTATTCAATTCCTAGCCTAGGAATTTCCATATGCC
Source organism: Catagonus wagneri (assembly GCA_004024745.2). Lineage (NCBI taxonomy): Eukaryota > Metazoa > Chordata > Mammalia > Artiodactyla > Tayassuidae > Catagonus > Catagonus wagneri. The sequence goes on from PVHT021183524.1 coordinate 2,695,113, forward strand.
AAAGGTGTGGCCCTAAAAAGCAAAAAAAAAAACAAAACGAAAACAGAAAAGAGAGAGAAAAAATAAAACAAGAAAAATATTTCTACTCTATTTGATTTCTAGAAAATTAAAACTGTTCAACTCAACTGCAATAGAATAAGGTCAGAAACCATATTACACCTCATGTGATAACAATAAAATAGTGTTTGTTGAATGCCTACCTTACGTCAAGACTATGCTAAGTGCCTCTCCTATGCCATCTCTCATGTTTCAGAATGAAAGCTGAAAGCCATCTGAGATGGGGGGAGGTGGGTGTGGGGGAGGCTGCACATACCCCTATCACCTTGGGAGGAGTGTCTTAAAACAAAAGCAAAAACTCAACCAACTCTTCTTTTTATCTTTTTCCTTCCTCGACACAAACTTCAGATGGGAGTTTGTGGGCTATCCCAGAAACCTAGAGCATGCAGGGACCTTAAAGAGAAGATCATGTATAACTTACAGCTAAGGAGAAATTTCCTGAAAAGATGGTAGAAAACAAGAGAGACAGACAGAGCCAGGGAAGAAAAAAATAGTCTTAGACCAAGTAGAGGATATAATAGTTTAGGTATGTCTTGGTAATAGAAGTTAAACAAAAACATATAATGGTCTTTGTAATTATTATCTTACCAGAAATGGTTCTATAGGTTTATATTCTGTTTACTTTTTAATAACATTTTTTAAATAATGTTTTTTCTTAATATGGGAAAACACTCCTCACCCTAGTGATAAAATAAATGCCAACTCACTTCATCTGCTTTTACAGAAGCCACTGCCAGTTCCTTCTCCTTTACTGCAAGATCCTGAGAGAGTTTTGCAACAGATTCACTTGCCTCCATCAGCTTATCAAGACCTTTATAAATATACACATAAACACTTTTGCTGACTATATGACTATGCCCTCATCATAAATTTATTCAGTATTTACACCATAACATGTCCTATAACAAAAAATAATTATGGACAAAAATTGTAGAAATACACACATTGTAGGGGCAACAGCACTGACCATATTCCTTCAGCAGGGGCTGAAGAAAATAGCTCTGATTGAAGAATGTAATTTAGCGACGTTTAAGGGAAAGTCGCCCTGCTGAAGTGAGCAAGATTAATTCAGTCAGGAAACTTATTTGGCAAACTTATGCTCTCTCCTTGGCTCTGCAAACAGTTTATAACTATCTTTTCCATTTTTTTTTTTTTTTTGGTGCCTTTGAGTCATTGCAGCTGAGATGGCAAATGAAACAGATAATATATTACCATTTTGTGGTTCCCTTTGCTATAAAAATGAAAATAACTGCTAAATCTTCTGCAACTGGCTCTGAGACTTTCAGTGCTTTGGAGGAAAATACCTGGTTAACTCAATTTCTCACATTCCAACTGGGCTCTAGATGGAGGTCCTGTTGGTCAGTATTTAGCATCTGGGTCTGGGGTGGGGGCACTCGTTTATATGGTTTCCAGGTTCCATGGTGTAAATATTCCACCGTGTCTGATTTCAAGCTATCGAGAGATTCTCAGTAACACAACATTACATAATATTCTATATGACATATATGTAATATTTATAACACACAAATAGAATAGAAATAATCTCAAGAACATTAACAGTACAATAAAAATAATGAAGAAGTGGGAGTTCCATTGTAGCTCAGCAGTAATGAACCCAACTAGTATCCATGAGGACTCAGGTTTGATCCCTGACCTTGTTCAGTGGATTATGGATCCGGTGTTGCTGTGAGCTGTGGTATGGGTCACAGATGCGGCTCAGATCCCTCATTGCTGTGGCTGTGGTGTAGGCCTGCTGATGCAGCTCTGATTCGACCCCTAGCCTGGGAACCTCCACATGCTGCAGGTGCGGCCCTTACAACAAAACAAAACAAAACAAAACAAAAAAACTACATAATGCATTTTGAGTATTTATTGCCTTCATTTCTAACATAGTTTATATAATTGTAAGTTTATGTTTCTTAGTTTTAAATAAAGGCTGTGTTTAGCAACCAGATGATAAAATTCCTAAAAATTTAACCATCAGTCCTCACAAGCTTCATAAATCAGCACACCTCTGACTCTAGAGCATCACAGAGTAAAGCATCGTAAAGAAGGTGAGACACAGAAAGACAACATTAGAACGTTTCTGTCACAGTGTTTCTGTCATCACTATAACTTCATGGACTTTTATGCTTTGTGGCCACATTTGGAAGTGTAAAGACAGGCTTAGGCGTTTTGGATTGTTTGGGTCAAATGCTTTCTGGACACTTTTCCTACCTATACCACATACACTGCACACTCAAAAAAAATCACTGCTCATGCAAACTCTTTTTGTTCTTTTCTGTTTTGCCTTTTCCTTTGCCAGAAATTTGAGGAGCATTAATACAGCAAAGTTCATGCAAATGGAGGGAAGTTGTAATGAAACCAAAAACTGAAATTGTAATCTGTTCCCGAGAGCTGGCTTTTCCCATCTGCAAGCAGGGGCTCGGCGACGACGGGGACTCACTGTCAGACAGGGTGGACCCGAAGTTGAAAGGGCCGGGTGAAACAGTCCTGGAGAAAGAACCGGGCCAACTCCAGTTGGATTTTTTTCTGCCCAGAGTTTCCTGCCAGGTCACAAGACCCATGAGGGCATCTCTCAGAATAATCTATTACTAACAATTAAAATCAATTTGTCATTTTCAAACAGGCCAGTATTCACCAAACAAAATACTGGGATCCCTATTAGACCCTAAAAAGAGAAGATTCTTTTCCACTTACCAATATTCATACGTACGGCTTGTTCATTAATATATTTTACCTTCTCGGCATAAATGTTTTTATAACCATTTATAAATGAAAGATAAGATTTGGGAGTCACATGTGCTCTTCGGCGATATCTGAAAGTTGAACATAAAAATGATCTTCATCTCTGTCATTCTGGTACACTCTCCTAAAAGGTCAGTACAGACGCTCTTCTCACTGTGAAATCCGTGTAATTCCCAGGACTGATTCAATTGCAAGAGGGCAGGAATTGGGAATGGTCTCCCCAGAGGTGAGGTGGGGAGACCCCCAAATCTCTGATGTTTGGACCTAACCCTGATCCCTACTCTGGGCTTCTGCTTCCTCATCCGGAAAACTGAGAAAAGAAGCACTGCCCTGCACCTCCCAGAATTTCATGAAGATCGAAAAATCAAACAGCCTTGGAGTTCCCGTGGTTCAGTGGTAACGAACCTGGCTAGTATCCGTGAGGACGCGGATTCAATCCCTGGCCTCGCTCAGTGGGTTAAGGATCCAGCATTGTCGTGAGCTGTGTTATAGGTTGCAGACTCAGCTCAGATCTGACATTGCTGTGGCTGTGGTGTAAGCCAGCAGCTGCAGCTCCGTTTCGACCCCTAGCCTGGAAACTTCCATATGAAGCAGGTGTAGCCCTAAAAAGACTAAAGTAAAATAAAATAAAATAGCATATGTAAACACACTTGATACACTTTAAAGTCCTGTACAAATACTAGGGATAAGGGGGTGAAATGAATTTGTGCCGAACTCTGTTTTCATTCATCTGGTATTTGCTACATACCTCTTTCTGGCTAGAAACCCAGCTGAGTGGACTTGCAAAGGTGAAAACCACTCTGCCCTGATTCAAGAGATCATCCCTGAAATCAGCCTCGATTCAAACATTCACTATGGGCTTTAGTATAATAATTATACTTAATGATAGAAATAAATAAAAGGAATACTCTTATACAGGAGAAACTAAAGGCAGCGAAGTGATTTTCACATACTATAATATTTTCACCTTTTATAGTAAATTTTCACTTTTGAGGTTCTGAAGATTTTTAGCATTAAAAAGAAAATGCAAAGGACTTTGGCATATAGGTGACTGTTGTTAAAGCATTATATAAACACTGCTTTCAGAATAAACTTCTGCAACCTAAGAGGATATGAAAACTTTGGAAAATACACTGACATTTTCAAAAATAAAGCCATAGGTTTTTGTAGCTGTACAAAGGTAAACATTTCTCTCCCTGACTGATGGTGGTAGGGGTGGCTTAAATCAAGTAGAAAGAAAATCTCCCCAACAGAGAGAATTCGCACGCACAGATTTACCAAGAGAATCCACAACATGATCTAGAATTACTTGAGAGCAGTAAAAGTATGGTTTTAAGTAAAGAAACCATATAAACCAGGATAAACAAACTTTCGTGAGATAGGAAACCTCCCTGGAAAATCAGTGAAAGTGTTACCCAGACTCTCTCTGCAGAAAAATAGACACAGACTTTCTGGTAGGTTCTGCACCCCCTGAAGCCCACCCACTAACCCAAGGAAGAAGCCCACTGTTCTAGAGACCTATGTGGGCCCACCTTTATTCACAGCAACTGTACACAGTAGCAAGTGACTACCGTGCTTTGGGAGAAAAAAAAAAATGCAGTATTCTTGAACTGTCAGCACCAGCTTTCACATCATGAACACCATCTCTGCTTCTAGGGACTGGACTCTTCTACAGTCAATTAAGATTCAGTTTCATAATTATTCGGCATGAAAACATGGATAAGATTAAGTGATGCAAATACAAAACCTAAATGTTCCCTTAGCATTAGGCAATAATGAAATTTTAGGACAGTACACTTCTTTAATCAAAATAAATAATGCATTTGGATAAGAAACTAATTTTATACAGTTTATAATGAGTTATTTTAAGTCATTTCCAAAAAGAAGTAAATTAAGCAAATGAAATAAAGTGATTCATTAAGCATCTGTTACTTTGAGGCCTGGAGGGAAAGAGGTACTTAAGTATGGACAATGGTTAGTTTTGAAATCTAGCTTATCTTCCTTTTAGCATATAATCACTAAAAAATCAAAGCAAGAGAAAACCCGCAGTGCAGCTGAGATTTCATGCTCAATTGCTATGACAAGTCTCCTACTAGATGTCACATTAATTCCTCTTCGGAGTGAACTTTGTGTTTCCGTAGCTGTCACGCTTATGTAATGTCACTTACCTTTGAAAATAACTTTCACAGCTCTCTGAAACCATGTCGTGAAAGAGGCCCATTGTTTCTACAACTTGTCTTTTCGTGTCACTAGAGCAGACAATACTGTAGCCTGAAACGAAATAGGAGGCCACAGCAACCAGAGCTTCCTTCGGCCAGCGACTGAACCAGTCCATGGTGCAGCCTGATATCAAGCCAGGAAATTTCAGAGAACGGGCTCGGAACTTCTCACCAACCTATCGACAGAAAAGTGAAGAAGCATTAGAAACCCAGAGAGACAATTACATAATCTGAGCCAATAGTGTGACACCAGACATTCTTTAGAAACCTTCTTGGGCTGTGTTAATATGTAAATTAAGCATCCAGATGAAAGGAGGTAATATTACCACACTCTTCCCTGTCCTAGGACCACATCTGTCTATTCTAGGAGCTACACCTGTGACGTATGGAAGTTTCCAGGCTAGGGGTCAAATCGGAGCTGCAGCTGAAGGCTATACCACAGCCACGACAATGCTGGATCCAAGCTGCATCTGTGATTTATGCTAAAGCTTGTGGCAATGCCCAATCCTTAACCCACTGAGTGAGGCCAGGGATCGAGCCTGGGTCCTCATGGACACTATATCAGGTTCTTAACCTGCTGAGCCACAACAGGAACTCTGAAACTAACAAACTTGATCTCTTCTAGAGAGAAATGACCAGGACAGGGAAAGGCCTGGATAGCAGGGCAAGTGAGAACAGCGGAAGGAACAGGAGGTGCTTGGTCTAAAGAAGCAACCACTTAAGGAGTCTGCAAAAACTTTCTCTAAATACTTTCTCCTGAATTGCTGTATGTGGCAGAGGGATCGGGTTCCCTTTACAGGACAAACAGAATCCCATGGGAAACGACAGAGACAAAATTCCATTGCTTGTAAAGAAGAACTTTCTGGCTACTAGCCTATCTAGAAATTAAGCAAGTTGACTTAAAAGTTAGTGAGAACACCCCCCCATCCCCACCCCGCCCCCGCCAGAGCAGAGTTGTCCAACAGAACTTTCTGTGATGGTAGAAATGTTCCATATGTGTGATGGTAGGACAGACAGGATAGCCATTGGCCACATGCAGCTATTACGCACTTGAAATGTAGCCAGTGAGACTGAGAAATTGGATTTCTATTTTTACTTAATTTTAACTGATCAATATTTAAACGGCCCCCGTGGCTAATAGTTACTACACTGGGCAGCATGGTGAGCTGGAGACATTCAAACCTATGTCAAGGACATTCCAGACTGGAGGTTGAGCTGGACAAGACTACATCACCAGATCCCTTATAAATCAAGTAATCTATGTCTCTAGGTAATGAAAGGCTGGTGTAGGCTATGCAATCATTGCCAAGATGAATATTTCCAGTTCTCACGCTTGGGTATGAGATTTTGGTCAGTGGAGAACGGTGGCAGTGAAGAGTTAATTTTGTTTTTTGATGCTTAGGGTATTTGTCAGCATTTAAAAGTTTGTAATTTGTTAGCCATTGCTTTTCTCTTTCTAAATAAATATTCACTTTGGTTCCTAAAATAAAAAGGTTAATTTTAATTCAATGTAACAAGTGTTTGTTTCTGAGCAAGTCATCTCATCAGGAAAGGTGAACGAAGTACACGCAAAGAGCTAACTCCGCCTACATAGATATAAATACAGTAAAAACTCACTGGAGAAAAGCAGAGGACGACATGCAAGTTCCTCCTTGATCTCGAAATGAAGTACTCGTACAGATTATCAAAGGTAGGAGGGTGGCGCGGCAGCTCCCTTTTCATCACCGATATCAGCCCTTGGGTGATGTCATCCATCTCATCCCGAGCAAACAAGCTGGAGATCTTTGAGGAAGAGACAACAGAGTGTTTGGTATTTTAAGCCCATACACTGCCTCTGTCTGGTCCTTCCCTCTCCCCCACCGGATGTCACCTCTTTTCATATTTTTTCCTGCATCTCCACAGTCAAATCCCTAGTTTGCCAGAGATTATTACCAAGACTGCCACTTTTTATTCAGCAGCTTAACGTGGAGCAAATTATGCTTGCTTTTCACTCAAACAACGATTACCATAAAGCCATCTCCTCCTCCATTCCTTTAGATGTCCGGTGACACCCTCCATTCTAACTCACAGTCAGTCTCAACACTGGCTCCCAAGAAGGTAAGGAGATCAGGCAGGCCTCAGTACACACCACTGCAAAGGAAGGTTGGCACGGCAGGTCTGATCTGGAGAAGGGCGTGCTCACAGGGCTGGCCCTTGCCTGGCATCTGGGAGCTGGGCTTCTGGAATGACTCCTCCACTACTCGTTGACAAGGTCATTCCACTTTATCTAGGCTATTTACACAAACACTGGGATATATGGGGAACATCTGCTTTCCATCTGGGAGTCTGGAATTTTGGCCATTTGGCTAGGCAGAGAGTGACTCCACGACCAGCCCCCAAGAAAACCTGAACTCTGAGTCTCAAAGAACAGACACAACACACGTGTTTCTGCACTTCACAACGGGAGGGAAAGCACGCTCTGTATGGACCCTTTGGTGAGAACATAGGAAGCGCGTACGTGGACTTCCCCAGACTCCCCCCGAGGTGTCTTTTTCTTTACTGGTCCAGCTGCGTCTCCTTACTGTGTTGCTGCAATAAAACTTAGCCACGAGTCCCGTGCGTCCTGCTAAAGAAGCATGTGGGTGATCACAGAAGTGCTGCTACACGTGTCAGAAGTGGTAACACAAACATCTCCTTACAGTTAGTAGAACACTTTCACCATTCTATACTCTTATTAAATAGAAAATGACAGACAGACAGACAGACTTTGCTTCTAAAATAAATGATAGGATCAAACTGAAGACTGAAGAGACAAATAAGGAACCATATTTAAAATGGGAGAAAGCATATACAATACCAGACGTGGGCAGCATTAATTTCAGAGAAATTTCAAAAAATTCTACCAAATCTCATATGTTAATCATTTTTAAAATGAAACATTTTTGCTAAATGGCCTCTCTTCAGAAAGTCTGCTGCTTTTTCTATTCAGATTTACAATTTTGAAATAGAAGCTCTTTGTCTACTTCTGAGACATACCTCCCCTGAAGACAGCAGGTTGTTGAGATATTCTAGAAACGCCTCATCCTTTATTTCATTGTCAGTAAAGATAAAAGTGATGCCTTTGCCATCGGCACCAGCAACTTTGTACAAAGCCTTTAAATCCTCTATTAGATTATTCACATTATAAGATCTAAAAAGAGAAGTGGCAGGAAGTTTTAACGTTTAAAATTTTTTAATTATTATAATTATATATGATAATAATTCTCAAAACACAATGTAATTCATGCTAGCCAGAGAATAATCTATACCTGTTCAAAATAGATTCTAAGTAAAGAGGCTGCTAGAAAACACATAGCTAAATAGCTATATGTTACTGTGCTATTTTATTTATTTATTTTTTTGTCTTTTGTCTTTTTAGGCCGCACTCGCAGCATATGGAGGTTCCCAGGCTAGGGGTCGAATGGGAGCTACGGCTGCCGGCCTACACCACAGCCACAGCAATGCCAGATCCGAGCCACGTCTGGGACCTACACCACAGCTCATGGCAACGCCGGATCCTTAACCCACTGAACAAGGCCAGGGATTGAACCCAAAACCTCACGGTTCCTAGTCGGATTCGTTTCTGCTGCACCACGATAAGAACTCCTGTTACTGCTCTAAATAAATAGGTTTCTTTTAGCTTGACAAGTAAGAAGTGGGGAGTTTACCAGAAGTGACTCATGGCAAAAAACTGGGAACAGAGAGATGAACTTTCATGCCTTACAATCTGACAGTCCTCAGCAACAGATTTTTTTTTCCAAGTGAACATATATGCACAAGACTTAAAACTAATCTGAAATTTGGATGAGCCTGGATTGGTATGAAAGTTGAGATAAATTATAAATAAAATTAGTGATAAATTATAGTCAGTGGTAATTTGCATGTCCTACTAAGCAGCTGGATTCAGAGAAGGCCTTCAGAAAAATATGCATTATGCAATGTGATATAAATAAGTAGAAATGTTAGATTATGTTGTTACAGATTATGAAAAGAGCAGATCTTGGTCTTTGTTTTTCTGTTTACTCCATTTCCTACTGAAGGTATGTGCTACCAGAAAGGATGTGATGTGTAAAAATAAAGCGGGCATTTTCTGAAGTGCTGTATACAAATCCTCGTGACTAGACCAATGAAGGGGACTAGAAAGAAACCCTTCTGTGAAGGAGTTGCACAGTGCAGGCCGCAGGTCTAATGGAAAGACCATGGGCATTGAAACCAGAAAGACGGGGCTTCAGAAAAACAAATTTCTCAGCTTGTTTCTTCATCTGCAAAGTGAATTATCCGTTCGTACGGGTTGTTGTGGGCCCTGGAGATGATGTGGCTTAAGTATGCTTAGTGAGTAAATTGCTTATTTTCAAACTAGGAGTGCCAGCTAAGCCCTTCCGGGTGGCACTATAGTTAAGAGACTTGTAGACCTCGGCAAAAGGAATGTCACCAAAAAGAGACCGTGTGTCCTCTCAAAATAATTCCCGAGGGGGAGAATTCATTAACAAGAGAAACTGGGAAGCTTGCCCGCGGAAAGGGAGCTGCACCTTAGACAGCAGCACAGTCCCCATGTTTCCTCAGAGGCGGCAAGGCCTGGAGTTGTTATAGGAACCCTCTCTGTGACCCGTAAATTAAGTCACAAAGCTGTTTTACTGATTTTTTAAAATTAACGTGACTGTTACGTCCTGCTCCTGCAATATATAGACGTAACATACAGACTGTTACATATTGCTTCTGCAATGTATAGATGAGCCTGGATTGGCTTGAAAGTGAGATAAATTACAAACAAAATTAGCGATAAGTAATTACATACAATGGTAATATGCAGGTCACAACACACTCCTCTCTAGGTCCTGACCTCTCTCGCTTCTTTCTTTCATAGCTAAACTTCTTGAGGAGCTCCTAATCTCTAATCTCTGTTTATTCACTTCCTTAATACAACATCCCCCATCCAATCCACTGAAAGTTTTTGACATCTTAGTCACCACTTTTCATGCTTTAAATTAATTCATGTTTTCAGGCTAATTTTCTACCTCTGTGGCTTCTGGAAACCACCCCAGATTTCCTCCTCTCTGTTGCCTCTTCTTCTTACTCCGCCTTGCAAGCCGCCCTTCTCTATGCTGGGAGACCCCAGGGTTCTTTCCTCAGGTGCCTGTTCTTCTGTCAATGCACCCTATTCATAACCCCCATTAACTCAAAAGTGTTCTCCTCACCGAGACTGATTCTTATATATCCAGAACCTTCTCCTGAACTTCACACCCATGAGTCTAACTACCTACAAAGCTGCATGTTCTCCAGACATCACATACTCAACACATATTGAACTGAAATCTCGTTGGGTTATTCATTGGGTCAACACATATTTTTGCAGTGTCAAAAGCACCCACTTGATAATAATTGGAGACGGGTCTGTCCTCAGGAAGCTTAGAGACTAGTGAAGGAGAAAGAAATGTGAACAAGCACTTTTTTTTTAATTTTTTTGCTTTTAGGGTCACACCCGCTGCATATGGAAGTTGCCAGGCTAGGGGTCCAATGCGAGTTGCAGCTGCCAGCCTACACCACAGCCACAGCAATGCCAGATCCTTAACCCACTGAGCGAGGCCAGGGATCGAACCCGCATCCTTATGGATACTAGTCAGATACGTTACTGCTGAGCCACAAAGGGATATCTGTGAAAAAGCACTTTTTAAACACAATGTGATAAATATCAGGAAAGAAACCAGGTGTCGTTCTAGACTCTCTTCTCTCCCCTCCTTCAGTTCATATCCGATGAGCTGCTGAGGGCTGTCAATCCTGACTACTTCCAACTGCCCCCACTGACCCTGCCTCTCTATTCCCACTTCCCTGCTCTTTCAGAATGACCCAGGATTTGACTGAACCAGGTATGGTAAGACACACAGACACAGAAAGGACAGTCATCAAGGAAGAAGTTTACACTCATAGATCCCTAGAAACAGGAGGGGACCATGCCAGACCACACATGAGGAAGCATCAGTGTTGGACAAACAATAAGAAAATACAGTCAGGGGAGTTCCCATGGTGGCTCAGTGGAAACGAATCTGACTAGCATCCATTAGGACGCAGGTTCGATCACCGGCCTTGCTCGGTGGGCTAAGGATCTGGCTTTGCTGTGGTTGTAGTGTAGGCCAGTGGCTATAGCTCCAATTCGATCCCTAGTCTGGGAGCTTCCATATGCCATGGGGGAAAAAAAAAGGGAAGAAACTATAGTTAGCACACCTGCCTTAATTTGAGCCTCTGTCACTGCTGACTACAAGGACTGCATGACCAGCTGCCCCAGGACCACAAACTCAGATGCCTACAGGAATGAGGCAGGTAATGCCAAGGAGCTAATGAGCAGGGCTGGTGGGGTCTCTGGTAAATTGGAAGACTGGGTGTACCACCTAAGGAGGCAGCTGCTCATGGCCAGCCACCTGGGAACACAGGGCCAACACTGCCAGATCTGTCAAGAGAAGTCAGAAATATGTTTGTTTTTCATGTGAACTTTCCCAATTTTTAAATGTTGACAACTAATGTAATTTAATTCGATTCTAGATATTTGATGTTTTATGTCTTTTAAATTCTCTTGTAAATTGTATCTTGTCAAAAATTCATCCATTTGGCAGCAGAGAAGCGAGTGTGTGTGTAAACTGAAAAGGTGATCAAAAATAAATATGGAAATACAGTGTTACATATTCAAGACAATAATGAAAAACAATAAATTTGTTTGAGACATGTTCAAAAGCTACAGTAATTAAAACAGTGAGTGATAGTATGAAGATAGATAAACGTGGAAAAGGTTATAGTCACAGAGATATTTCTTTTGAAAAAAGTGACAATGTGGTATGGCGAGAAAAAAATTACCTTTTCAAAAAAATGAAGCTGAATAAACTGGATATCTATATTGAAAAATATTCTTACCTCTATCTCAGACTTTATAAGAAAATTAATTCTAGGTGGGTTATAGTTCTAAATGTAAAAATAGTAAATTTTATCCAGAAATGTGAAGAATATCTTCATGACCTTGAAGCAAGCAAAAAATTTTTTAAAACAGAACACAAAGAGCACCAAGATAAAGGAAAAATGTTGAAACTTAAGTTTCATTAAAATTAGGATCTGCTGAGAGTGAAAAGGCAAGCCAGTGACTGTGAAAAGATATTTGCAATATACCCTCTGACAAAGAAATGACATCTAAAATACATGAAGAACTCCTAAAATCCAGTAAGAGAAGCACACTCCAGCTGGGCAAAAAAAAATAGGTGAAGGACTTAAACAGATTATTTCACAAAAGAGGCTTTAAAGATGGCCAGTATGAGATGAAAATGTGCACAGCATTACTGGCCATCTGGGAACTGCAAACTGAAACTACAGTGCTAAGGCCGTACCTACCCACCTGAGCCGCTGTAAAGAAGACTCACAAGGCCCGGGGCAGGCAAGGATGAGGAGGAGATGCAGTCACAAACTGTTGGTGGAAGTGTAAACGGAACAGCCACTTTGGAAAACTACTCTGCAGATCTGCTAAAGCTGACTGTACGCATAGCTACACCCAGCAATTCTATCTCCAGGAGTGCAAGAATAGTCCTAACTGTTGCATTTTCACAAAGACAACTCCACAAATGTTTATCAAACAGTACACTGGAGAAACAAATGGCAGTAACAGGTGATAAAGTGGAAGACTCTACAGCAATAAAAATGAACAAACTACTGCTACATGTAGCCTTGTGGATGTACTTCACAAAGTGCAAGCAACGGAAACTGGACACAAAAGAGTAAATCGCATACGATTTGACTGACATAAAGTTCAAAAACAGACAAAATCAAGGAGTTCATGTTGTGGCTCAGAGGGTTAAGAACCCAACAAAGTGCCTCGCTCAGTGGATTAAGGATCTGGCATTGTCGGGAGCTGCAGTGTAGGCTGCAGACACGGCTCAGTTCTCATGTTGCTGTGACTGTGGTGCAGGCTGGCAGATGCAGCTCTGATTCAACACCTAACCCCAGGAACTTCCATTTGCCACAGGTGCAGCCCTAAAAATAAAAATAAAAAAAGCAAAATCATGCAATGGGCTTAGAAGTCAGAGTCTGGATCCCCTTGGAGGGTAGCGACAGGGGCAGGACCTGAGGAATACTTCTGGGTGCTAGTGACGTTTTATGTCTTTGTGAACCAGCTGCCTCTGTGTACTTCCTTTGTGACACCCATGATTTGTGTATATTTCTTTATTTATGTTACACTTGAATAAGAAGTTTACTTAAAAAACAGATATACCAAATTCCTGTAATTGTTTAAGTAAGCATTTCACCCCAGTGAAATTAACCATAAAATGAAACATAATCTGCATGTTTTATCTTACCTGGTTAATGTTATCTGAAATATTTGATATCCAGCTATAAAAGAGGCCAATCTTGAAAGACTTTGTTTTCCTGAGCCACCGACACCCACCAGCAGTGCATTTCCACAAGATGTTCGAATTATTCGTGAAATCTGTTTTGAAATAAAACAGTATGTATTTGAAAATAGAATTCAATTGTTTACATTTGCTTGCATTAAATGGGTCCAAGGTTTGACCACATGCTTTCAGACTTTTTCCTTTCAAAATGTTGCACATTGATTTACTCGATTCCAATTATTTCCCTGCCTATCTATATTTATATCATGAAAAAGAAAACAAAAGGCTTTCCTATCTCCTATTTCAAAACTATTTTCTCTCTCTCTGCCTCTTTCTGTGTGTAGTTTTATTATTTTTAGGCTCAATGGATAATGGAGCAGCTATTCCAAACAGTTTAGCTATTCTAAACAGTTTAGAATTGTTTGTTTATTATCATCAGTCTAACACACTGACTTATGCAAACAACTAGCTCTATAACAACTACTGCCTCCATCATGTCTCTGCCAATGAAAAAATTTTAAAAGCATCAAAATTGTACTTAAAATAGGGGCAGGAAGACATCTATAGAGACGGACTTAGAGAAACAGCCTTCAGCCTTGTGTTGCTTTTCTATGGTTGATTCCCTTCGGGAGGATAAGGCTCAATTTGTGGTTCAAATCTTCCTCAGGCCAAATGGAGACAACACTAAAAAGCTCTTTCACATTAATGTCATTGATTAGGAAGAAAGTCCAGATGGATCACTAAATTACCACTACTACAAGGAATTTTTTTTGAAGCCACACTCACCGCATATGGACATTCCCTGGCTAGGGACTGAATCCAAGCTGCAACTGCGACCTACGCCACCACTGTGGCAACACCAGATCCTTAACCCACTGTGCTGGGCAGGGGATCAAACCCATGCCTCCACAGTGACCCAAGCTGCTACAGTCAGATTCTTAACCCACTGCCCCACAGCGGGAGCTCCCAAAGAGTTTTTTTAAATTCAAGTTTTACGGGTGGCAGATACCTTGATATTTTACGGGTGGCAGATATCTTGAAAATCACTTACATGGTTTTGCACCTAGAACAGGGTCCCATGCCCCTAAGACCTAGCCACAGTGGGTACTCAATAATTACTTGTTGAACAGATCAATGTGAAACAGTCCTAAGGCATCTGGAAATTTACCAATTTTGCAGAAGACAATTCTATAATAAATACAGCACACTAAGTGCCCCCTCTCTATGAAAATTCCCTACTTCCCTTCATGGAGAAACTCCTTTTTGACCTACAAATAACACAATTCAATAACTCCTTTCTGCAGCCTTTTAGACTTGGATCAAGCCGTGCTCCCTTTTTGGTGCTGCCTCTAGTTGGTTTCTATTTTTTCATCTGTTCTATGCACCCACCTTTCCCTCTGCCCCATCAGGTTGTCAGTAATCTTTAAGCCAATCATGAAACTGACATTTTTTTAAAGCATCAGCTTTTCCTTTATGGGAACAGGATTCCCATTACATCAAAATGTAATTTGAGAAAGGAATATTTTTTTCACAGGATCCTCCAGCTTACTGTCAAGGAGGTAAAACTGACTCAGCGTGTCAAAAGTCTGAACACAAAACCCATCTGTTTGCCCTTGAAAAACATTTGCTGTCATGTAGTGGATTCAAGTAAAGGATTTCCAATTAAGCCTTTGTTTAGTGAGACAGTGAACTGACTCAACCTTTAGACTCTCTTCTATACACTACCTGATATTATGAACTTTTTCTCTGAAAAAGTTTATCTGTGAAATTTACTAAGCTTCTACATGATATAGTTATATCAGTAAATAGTCAACAGTTAGAACCTTAATAAGATGAGTCATTGCATCTTTAAAAAACACCAGATCAAGAGATGTTCCTCTAATGATTTCATTGAACTGCCTCTGGTAAAACTGGAGTTTTTCAGACAGAAATTCAAAGGATGGTACCTATGGGTGAGGAGAGAGAGAAAAATAACATTTATATCCCACACATCTGGAATCTAATATATGGCACAAATGAACATATCTACAGAAAAGAAATAACGTCACGGACATGGAGAACAGACTTGTGGTTGCCAAGGGGGTGGGGGAAGGAGTAGGATGGACGGGGAGCTTGGGGTTAGTAGATGCAAACTACTGCATTTGGAGTGGATAAGCAATGAGGTGCTGCTGCATAGCACAAGGAACTATATCTAGTCACCTGCGATGGAACATGATGGAGGATAATGTGAGAAAAAGAATGTATATGTATAACTGGGGCACTTTGCTGTATAGCAGAAATTGACACATTGTAAATCAACTATAATAAAAAAAATTTAAAAGATCTAAAAATATAGGAAAGCAACAATTGGAAGGACATTCAAAAGTAATTTCAAGAAAAAGATTTTGACAATGGATTTCCAAATCCTCGTCATGGATTAGTTGATTTTTAGTTATTTCAGAGGCCTTAAACCAACTGGTTGGTGTTCAACATGAAAGCATTCCTGAACTTTTCCTCCAAGAACCCCAGTACCAACTCCTATCCATGGAAATTAAGGTTGGAATATAACGAATATATTTCTCAGGGAAGTTTCCGTAGTGGCTCAACGCTAATGAGCCCAAGTAGTATCCATGAGGATTGGGGTTCAATCCCTGGCCTCGCTCAGTGGGTTAAGGATCCGGCATTGCCATGAGCTGTTGTGTAAGTCACAGACATAGCTCAGATCTTGCATTGCTGTGGCTGTGGCTGTGCTGTAGGCTGGCAGCTATAGCTCCAATTTGACCCCTAGCCTGGAACTTCCATATGCTGCAAGTGCGGCCCTTTTAAAAGGAAATACATATATATTTCTCTGTTCTTACTTGCTTCTTAATATTGTTTATGAGCTTTGAAAATGTGTAGAACTTTTACAGTGCTTTAGGCAGTCAAGGTATTTTGAAGCCAGTACTCAAGTATTTGTTTTGTAAAATGTTTCTCCTCCATTTAATTCTTTGACCTACATGCACTTCAGAATTACTGTGTTATGTGACCCTGTTTTTAAAAAATCTCTTTGGAGTCTTGTTTCAGGCTTCATTAAATCTATACATTAACTTAGGAAAATCGATATGTTGACATTTAACCAAGTAAAGGTTTATCGTGTTTATTCCTAAACATCTTCCACACTTGTTGCTATTTGAAGGACATACTTCTATGTTGTTTTTTTCTGTCTTGGGATGATTGGCAAGAGATGGCAAACTTTTTACGTAAAGGGCAAGATAGTAAATATTTTAGGCTTCATGGCCTTTATGGTCTCTGTCACAACTATTCAACTCCACATGGGAGTACAAAAGCAGTCCTAGACAATATACAAACAAAGGGGCTTGGCTGTGTTCCAATACAGCGTTACTCATGAACACTAAAATTTGAATTTCACATAATTTTCACATCACACAGTATTATCCTTTTGACTTTTTCCTACCTACATAAAAATATAAAAACTCTTAGTTCATGAATCTAAAACAAAACAACCAAATGAAAATCAGGCAGTCGGTTGGATTTGGCCCACTGGCTGTAATTTGCCAACCTCTGTCATAGAGAGTATTCAGTTTTATGTTTCTATCAGCTTATTTGGTCATATAACTGAACTCCTTCTTTTTTTTTTTTTGCCACACCCACAGCATGTGGAAGTTCCCAGGATAGCAATCAAACCCACATTACAGAAACAACCCAAGCTGCTGAAATGATGTCAGATCCTTAACCCACTGTGCCACAAGGGAACTCCTTAACCAAACTCTTAGTAGCTGAAACAGATTTTAAATTCTCTTGGATTACAGTAAGAGATAATCATATCATCGGCAAACAACGATAATTTTTTCCTATCTGATAATTACAGCTATATTCTTTTTGTCATTTTGTTGCATTGCCTAGGACTTTCAAAGCAATCTTAAATGATCGTGATGATTGTATGCATACTTGTCTGGCTTTAATGGGCCTACTGCTAAATTTAACTGAAATAAAATATTTTACTTGGTGTATGGTGACATGAATCACAGCATATAACTACCATCGTTGTGGGGCTGTGGTTAAGGGAGGAATATCTAGTGAGGTGAGTGATCCAAAAAGCTGAAAACAAATACCAATTCATAGATTTTGGGCACTTCAAACACAGTGTCTTCAGGTTCATCTCCAGTTGGCTCAGGCACCTCGTGGAGAAAATCTACAAAGTATGGTTCAGGAAGAATATATGATCCCACATCGGGGCTGACGTTTTCTTCAACTGCATGAATAAGATGTGCATTAAACCACTGCTCATCCTCTGTGGTTATAAATCTGAAAGAGAAACACAAGAGTGAAAATACAAACTAGGAAGGCAGCTTTTCTAACTGAACATGGTTTCAATCTCTCTCCACCTCTTCCCAGCCCCCATCCCACTGCACCTTCTTCCGCAGCGTATGGAAGTTCCCAGGCTAGGGGTCGAATCCGGAGCCACAGCTGCCGGCCTACGCCACAGTCACAGCAACACCAGATCCTTAATCCACTGAGCAAGGCCAGGGATCAAACCCACGTCCTCAGGGTTACCAGTCAGATTCATCTCCACTGAGCCACAGCGGGAACTCCATCCTGCACATCCCTACTTTGGAAGAGGGAAACAACCCATTGTGCCTTCTGTCCAGAGGTGGACAAGCCTCCACCCAAGAGAGTTACACCACCATCATTGTTTCTTATAGAAAATACTGACAGAGTCCCTCTGTGGCCAAACTTAGGTTCCCCTCAATCTTATTCTCAATTGGGCCCCAACTTTCGGACTTCCATGTCCACCTGTGCACGACCCAGTTGTAGCAAGGATTCCCGTGAGATCAGTTTAGCCAGAATCCTTCTTTACCGCCCTTATTTCCTCTTAGTAATTTATCCACCAAACATCCTGTTCCTTGGTTATAATTTCCTCCTTTTTCCTTGTTGTATTTGGAGTTGTACCCAATTTCTCTATATTGCAAAACCTCACTGTATAAGCCCTATACCTATCACAACAGTCTTGAATAAAGACCGATCATCTGATTGTTTTAATGTGTCATGAACAGTTTTTTCTTTAACAATACAGATGAGTCCCTTGGGTGAGGTCAAGGGTCTGGAAAATCTGTAACAGAAGTATATACACTTGACAGTTCGTAGCGGATGAGCATCCTCTTTCAGGGTTTGTGAGCAGACAATGTACGGAGGTCCTTTCCAGGCTCTCAATAACAGACGGGGAAGGGAGAAGGAGGGGGACTAATATTTGACAGCTACCACCTGTGTGAGACATTGTGGTAGACCCTTTACAGTCCTGTAAGGTCAACATTACATCCATATTTTATAGATGGAACAGAGGCTCAGAAAGGTGGCTGAGCTTATTACCAGATTTCACCAGGCAGCAGAGCCCTCACTACACAGTGCTCAAACGTTTTAGAAACTATACATGACTGAAGTTTGCCTCTGAATGTTATTGACTCTGTGATAATGTTATTGACGCTGATATTTTTTAAAATGTCCTGTTGAAATAATACTCAAGAAAATTGCCAGAGCATTTTTTTAAGGTGACCAGCCGGTGGAAAATGACATCCATGCTTCACAAGTCCCAGAGCAATTTAAGATAACGCTCCTTACTCCACTTATTTGCGTAGATAGGGCTGGAATTAATCTAGTAGTGTAAACTGCTTATGGAGTATGTTTAAACTCAAGAGCTATGATATACACCTGTCTGCAATTACTCTGTTGCACTCGTGTTTGAAAAGTGACAGGAGAATAGAAGTTGAATCACACTCCTCGGCTTTTATGGTTAACATTCCTTGCCAAATTCTGGAAAGATCTCGCAGATTGAAAATGTAATGAAATTTGGAAGGAGTAGGCAGCATTTTCACCTAGAGGAGGGGAAAAAAAAAAGGTAAAACTCCCACTTTGCCTTTCAGATAAAACAAAAAATACAAGTGCTTTTAGAACTCTTTTAATTCACAAATTCTGTTTTAAATAAAACAGGCTGAGTTAAATAAACTAAGATTAAGTTTATATTTTTGCCACAGGATTGATGGAGAAAACACATCATAAATAAGCTGGTATGGAATGAACCGTAAGATCTTGAAGAGGATAGATTCAAGAATAACGCATTAGATGTAGATTCTGGCTCTTGTTCTACCACCAGTAGTGCGCTTAGAACAAGCCACTGTCCCCAGAGTTCTTAAAAACCACGTGAATTGCAGGAATAGGCATTCCTAATCACTGCTTTTTTTTTGTCTTTTTTTGCCTTTTTTCTAGGGCCTCACCTGCGGCATATGGAGGTTCCCAGGCTAGGGGTCGAATGGGAACTGTAGCTGCCGGCCTTCGCCACAGCCATAGCAACGCCAGATCTGAGCTGCAACTGCAACCTACACCACAGCTCACGGCAACGCCGGATCCTTAACCCACTGAGAAAGGCCAGGGATCAAACCTGCAACCTCATGTTTCCTAGTCAGATTTGTTAACTGCTGCACCACGACGGGAACTCCCCTAATCACTGTTAACCTGATTAGTGTGTATATGGAAATATGTCATAACAAAAAACTGAAGTGAGCTGGCTGTAACGCAGTTAAGGTTGAGAGTTCCTGATGTGGCTCAATGGGTTAAGAACCCAACTAGTATCCATGATGATGCAGGTTCCATCCCTAGCCTCACTCAGTGGGTTAAGGATCTGGGGTTGCTGCAGTCTGTGGTGTAGGTTGCAGATGTGGCTCAGATCCCATGTTGCCATGGCTACAGTGTAGGCCGGCAGCTGCAGCTCCGATTCGACCCCTGGCCTGGGAACCTCCATATGTTGCAGGTGCACAATGAATGATCACTTAATAACGACCATCTTCTACAGACTGGTTTGATTAAGGTCCTGAGTGCATTTGGATTTCCAAAAATGCATTTGTTTGTCATAATCTAGATTTCACAATGGGTTCCAAATTCAGTTAACATGCTTTCATGTATCTGTATATCTACAATAAATTGGCAGGCAATTATGGCATGCATTACTTGGTGTTTTTTGTGGGTTTCACTCATTTGTTTGAACACTAATTTACTTATTATTTCTGCCAACGTCTAGAATCCAAATAGGCAAAGCTACTACCATGACACATTCCACACTCTTACACAGAGAGCTACCAGTTTAGGGATAAACTTGGGGTGCAGTAGGTGTGGGAGGTATTGCTGCTGACCAAGTATAAAGACTGCATTGATACCATCAACGTCATTTTTGAAAGTGAAACAATAATTCTGGAGATACTAAGCAAACTCTCCGCATGATTAATTCAGGAAAGCAAGTGCTTTCTTTAGTACCTATTCATGGAGTGTGCCCCTTCTGTATTGAAAAAGTACCTTATTGAGTTTGTAAAGTAATTTCTACAGGCTAATTCACAGCGCAAGTTAAAAACAGCAGGTAGCAAGGGAAGATAGAATAAAGAGAAGTGTTATTTTAGCAATCACCTTTCAAGTTCCCTCCTTGCTCTCAGTTCCATTTCAAGCTAAAATGTTCATTCTACTCACCAAAATGTAAAGCATTCACTTATATTATAAATATGCAAAAATGAAGGGGTAAGGCTACATGAATATTGCTTTTCTTCTTTGTTGTAAAAGACTACAATGGCAGCAACTGAAGCAGTCATTAAAGAGGTTTAAATAAAGTCCTTTCTTTTCCTTTTCTTCTCACTTATTAACCTGCTTCTTTCCTTCTAACCTTTTCTTTTAATTTTTGTTAACTTCTTTCTTTTCTCACCTGCTTCTGCTTCTGCATTCTGGCCTAATGAATGCACAGTGAACTATACAACAAATCCTTATCTCCACCGTTTTTTAAAGCAAATATATCAACCTTGATTTGTTTTTTATCTCAGACCTATCTTAATTGCTTTTTCATAAGTCTGCCTTCAGACATCTGGTGACAGCTAGTCTTGCTGAGTTTTACTTAGGGCACTGATTTGTGTATTAAAATCTAGACAATTTTGTTACACTCCAACCATTTACTAATTCATGCTCCACTTCAGAGAAACCCACAAGTTGGACCCACTGCCACAGCACTCTGCCCACTGAAACCAAATTCACAAGTTGGACTAAGTCTTGGTTAGTTAAGGAGATATGGAAATCCATGTATTCACCAAGTCAGTGAACATCTGAGTGTCTGACATAGTCTGCTTGTTGGGGTGGGGATGGGGAGACTGACATACAAATTACAAATGAGAGTAACAAGTGGAAAAACAGTGTCCTCATTTCAGCAAAATTCTACTTTATCTTGGATGCCGTGTCTGTTTTACGGTAATATCTCATACATATGGAAAGCATCATTCAATCAGTGCATTTGTTCCCTGGAAGGAAAAGGGATCATAAATCTATTTGAGCACCTAATTTGTCTTTTCCAGGAAGACACTACAACCCATGATGTGATGATAACTTCATGAGCCACAAGGTGAGAACGAGGCCGAATAACAGTTAATTATTTTTCTGATTACTGACAACGGACAATTCTGTACCTTAGTCCACTGCCACAGCACTCTGCCCGCTGAAACCAAATTCACAATCATCTCACATATTTCAGGTTTGAACTTCCTGCAAGGATCAAAATACCCACAGCCAATAATTCCTGAAAAATAAACAAGATTGAACGTACGAGCTTATTAAAAGATCACAAGGTACATATTTATCCCAGTGAATAAATCATTACAAGAATGATGAAGCTAGGTAATGTTAAGAAAGTCTCTCAAGGAAGACAAATACCATATGATATTACTTATAGGTGGAATCTAAAATATAACACAAATGAACTTAGATGAAACAGACTCACAGACATAGAGAACAGACTTGCGGTTGCAAGGAAAGATTTGGGAGTTTCGGATTAGCAGAGGCAAACTGTTATACAGAGGACGGATAAACAAGAAAGTACTACTGTATATCATAGGGAACTTGTATTCAGTATTGTGTGATAAACCATAATGGAAAAGAATATGGAAAAGAACATATATATGTATGTATAACTGAGTCACTTTGTTGTACAGCAGAAATTAACACAATATTGTAAATCAACTATAGTTCAATAAAACAAATTTTTAAAAAATAATGTCTCCCAAGGAATCAGCTAAGATTGGGAGCCTGCAGTGAGGCCAGGAAAGCTTAGTACAGTGATAAGCATTTTATATGGATTAACTCGTTTGAACCTCCCAACATTCTATGAGAAAGGATCTGAGGTAGATTTTATTATTATTCCTCTTTTACTTATTTCTTATTGAAGTACAGTTGACGTATATGTATTTTCAAGCGTGCAACACCGTGATTCAACATTTAAATACATTTAAAAAATGCTGACCACAGTAAGTCTAGTAACCATCTGTCACCATACAAAATTATTACTATAGCTTTGACCATATTCCTTATTCTGTATATTACATCCCTGTGACTTATTTTATAACTGCAAGTTTATATCTCTCTTAATCCCCTTCACCTATTTCATGTAACACCCTCCACCCCTACCTCCGGCAGCTACCAGTTTGTTCTCTGTATCTAGGAGTCTGTTTCTAATTTGTTTTGTTTATCCTTTTCTTTAGCTTTCCAGACTTCGAACATAAGAGGGACCATAGGTATCTGTCTTTCTATGTCTGACTTAACTTGCAGCAACGTGGATGGACCTAGAGGGTATCATTATTCCCACTGTAACATGAGTTTAGTAACTTGCCCAAGGTCACCCAGCTTGTGAGTGGGCAATTCTGAGGTACAACCCCAGGCAACCTGGCTCTGGAACCTGTAAACAGCCCTCATGCTGAAGAGTAAAAGAGCTGGAAGGAAACGTAGCCACTACTTCCCCATCTTGCAGATAAGGAGGCCGGGCACAGACCGGCAGAGCAAAATGGCCAAGGTCAAATGGATGGGCTGTTGGTAGAAGTGGAAGGAGGACCCCCATCTCCTGAACTGCAGTCAGCCGATACGCTGTCCCGGGCCGTGATGTACCAGTTTCCAAGGAAAAATCCAGCGCAAGGACAATCTGACATAATCACCCTCAGGAATGACTCGGGTGTAGGTTTATGAACTGCAAGATGTTTCAAATGTTTTTGGTGTTAAGCTGCAAAAACAGATTTACTCTACATCACTCCAGTGAGGCTACGTGTTGAGCAATATGTTCAGTTCTAAGCATGGTATTTTCAGAGGAAAATGAATATGAGTGTCTGCTCAGGGATGCAGAGCAGCTAAAGAAACTGGGTTTCAGACACGGAGACTGAAGAAAAGTATTTTTTTTTTTTCGGCCACAGCTGTGGCACATGGAAGTTCCTGGGCTAGGGATTGAACTGGAGCTTCAGCTGCCAGCCACAGCCACAGCCACAGCCACAGCAGTGCCAGATCCAAGCCACATCTGTGACCTATGCTGCAACCTGTGGCAACGCTGGATCTTTAGCACACTAACTGAGGCCAGAGATCGAACCTGCATCCTCAAGGATACTGGTCAGGTTCTTAAACCACTAAGTCACAACGGGAACTCCTGAAGAAAAGTAGCTTTGAGGGAACACAAGCCTGTCCTCTAAAGTCATGGGTGGTTGTGCTGGAAGCCTGTAAGGCCCCTTTGCTTCCAGAAATCCTGTGATTTGAGATCTCCAGCTTCCTGTGGGACAGATGTGTTATATGCCAAGCATGGGACCTGGAATCAGCAAACAGGATGAGTGCCACACGCTGGCCGTACACTAACCGAATGCCCTTGACTGGACAGTTATTTCACTTCTCTGAGCCTCACCTTCTGGTCCGTTTCCATAATGCATTTTCAATATTAATCATACAGTGTACTAAATAGTTTCACAATTAGCCAACACTCACATAAAGACCACTAGCCTGAGAAACACAGCTTTGCTCTAGCACCTCAGAGACCCCTTTTGTCCAGTCTGTTTCTTCTTCCAGAGGAGCCACTGCTCTGACATGGGGAGAACCAGTACTTCATTTTTCTTTTTAGCTTTGCCAATTGTATTTCTGAACATAAACCTTTTAAGTTCAATTTTTGAAATTTAATCTAATGGAATCATATATTCCTCTGTGACTAGCTTTTTTCACTTAATGGTATCTTTCTGGGCTTCGTCCGTGTTGAAGCCTGTAGCTGTGTTTGTTCACATTCACTGCCGCACCGCATTACGCTGCGTGCCCACACTACAACTGATTTATCCAACTCCTCTGTCGATACAAACCTGGGTTTTTGATGTTACGAGTGCTGTTCTACACACCCTCATGTATAAGCCTTCTGGTGCACAAGCACTAACGTTATACAGATGGATTAAGGTCTCAAATACAAAAGGCAAAATTATATAACCTCTAGAAGAAACACAGGCAAATATCTGTATGACCTCTGGGTAGGGAAGAACCTTTTAAATTAGACTCAGCACAACCATAAAGAAAGAAAATGATGAACTGGCATGTACTTGGCTGTGCGTATGAATTGTTCTACCACCGGCAAAAATGTCCAGTTCATAGCAATTCATACTCCCACCAGCACAGAGAGCATCTCAGTTGCTTCATAGTCTCACCAACGCCTGATTTTTTTGGTCAGAATTTCTCATTTTTGCAAATCTAGTCGGTATAAAGTGATTTTTCCCTGGTGTTTTAAATTTCCATGTTACTGAATTCTAACATTATCATTTCTACATTTGTTGATTAGCCATTTGGTTTTCTCTTATTAAAGTACCTAGCTTTTTGTCCTTTTTTTATATTAGGATGTTTGCTTTTCTCTGATTCACATGCTTTCTTGAAGTATTCAGATTACTGAATTCTTTGCTTTGTCATCTGGGTTGAAATGTTTTTCTTCCACTTTGAGGCTTGTCTTTTTACTCTTTTAATGTTGCTTTTTCAATGAACAGAAGCTTTTAGCTTTTTAATTTAGTCAAATTTGTCATCTTCTTCATTTATGGTCAGTGTTCTGAGTCCCGTTTAAGATGTTCTTTCCTATCCAGAGGTCATTCAAGTATTTTCCAACATTTTCTTCCAGACATTTTATAACTTTGACTTCCACATTTAAATCTTTAATCCCTCTGCATTTTTATGCTTGGTGTGAAGTAGGGGTCTGATTTCAATTATTTTCACATAAGAATTACTAAATATCCCAGTATCATTTATCAAAAGTCTGACTTTCTTTTCTGATCTACAACATGCTATGTCAAATACGTAGTGTCCATAGATACATGGGTCAGTTTCCCTTGTATGTCTTCATGGACATAATTTCTACGGAATGGTTCCTGTGAGCCTAAATTTGATGTCAAATATCATTTTCATTAACATATCAAAATGCTACATTTTACTTGGTATGTTATATCATTAACCTGTGATCTACGTGCTGTCATTCATTGGGCCACATTTCTCTGATTAGTCAAGAAAACCAAAATACAAAAGTTTGTTTACCTCTAAAGCCAACCTTCAACAAGGCTCTTTCAAAACATTCCTGACTCTTACAATAGGCTATGAACACAAGTCTTTGTGTTTAGCTTTCCATCTCAGATACTTAATCCCTAACTCAGACAGAGACTTTTTTTCTCTTAAATAAGGTTTTGCTTGGTTTATGTCCATTACGTAATGCTTTTAAGAAACTAAACATCAAGAATTGTCATACCAAAAATTTTGTCTATTGAATCATTTGAAGGTAATGTGCAGTTAAACACAGTAAATTGTCTCTTCAAACGCTGTGGAATATCATTTCGACCACCTCCAGGGTGGATCATTGCCGCTATAAGCTGGACGTCAACAATAGTAGTGAAATCTCCAGGCTTATCCAAGCTGTACATTCCTTCCATTTCCATCATTTGTCGCACAATCTCATTTGTTATCTGAAATTTTGCATGGTAATACTTTAGTAACATATTGCTATCATTTTCTTCTAGAGCTTCTAAAAGATAGAACAGATGAAATCAGAAGAAAATGTTCAACTCTTAACAGTGAAGTGCTTGTGAATGTTGATGATCACATGATCACCTTCAAGGCAATTTGACTTAAATGGTACCACCCATAAACTCTAAACCCTAAGTTAAATTTGTCTGGTGCAAATCCAACGTCCTCTCCACCACACTGATAATTTAGATAGAAGCACTACAGAACATTTGGTACAACTACAAGAGTACTCAGAGTTACAAGTTTTACTACAGATTATCGTTCACATTCAACATGTCACTCTTCAAATTACCTTGAATCAGAACATGGGAGTAGATGCAAACCATTACATTTAGAATGGATAAACAGCAAGGTCTTACTGTATAGCACAGGAAACTATATCCAGTCTCCTGGGATAATGATGGAAAATAATATTTAAAAAGAATGTGTATATCTATATATATGTATATACATAAGACTGAGTCACTTTGTAGCACAGCAGAAATTGGCACAACATCGTAAATCAAACACACTTTAATAAAAAATTTTTAAAAAGAAAAAAATCAGAATGTGGGATACTTTTAGGGATAGTTTACCAAATGTTTTGTTTGGGGTTTTATATCTTTATCTTGCTTCTCTATAGCCTCTACCACTGCTAATACTCCCTCCTTATTGAAAATGTTTCCTCTCTTGGGTATAGAGGCTCAGTTCTTCTAGGGTCATCTCACAACTCTGGACCACTCCCCAAGTCACTCTTTCTCCACCACTCCCTCAAATGTAACTCTTTGGCAGGCTTCCATCCTTGGTTCTTGTCTATTTCAGGGGATGCCACCTCAACTCTATATCCTAAAGAATCTCAACTCTGTAACTCTAGCTTCAGATTCTCCTCTAACCACCACACCCATATATCCAAATTCCTATTGGGTATCTCTAGTGGATGACACACGAGCTCCTCAAATATAACACTCTTTCATTCAGCAAACATTTAATAAATGACTACTGTGTGCCCAGCTCTGTTGTGACACAGACAAAAATCCCTGTCTTCATGGAGCATACATTCTGTACACCTGCAGAGTTCCCCTCACCAGGAACTCTGCACAGGTTAAGGATCTGGCATTGTCACCACTGTGGCTTGGGTCGCTGCTGTGGCATGGGTTCAAACCCTGGCCCAGAAATTCCCACATACCACAGGTGCAGCCAAATGGGAAAAAAAAGTACTCATGCATGTTTATGTACGTAAATAAAGTGGTATGAGTCCCTTGGAGAAAATAAAGCAGAGAAAGGGAAAACAGGCAGTGTTCAAGGATGCAACTGAATACAGAAGCAGGAAAGGCTTCACCTCATATGACACAGAACCAAAGACTTGAAGGAAGTAAGAGAGCAAACCATCTAGGTACCTAGGGGAAGAACGTTCCGGGCAGAGGAAACAGCAAATGAAGAGGCTCTGATTGAACATTATTCCCAGTGTGCATATGGATTGGTAACTCTGGATGGAGTGAGTCACAGTCAGATGAGATTAAACGGTGTTGAGTCTGTGGATCCAGGGAAGGATTCTGGCATTTACATGCTACAAGTTTCACGGGGGGATTTTGAGTAGCAGAGCATGTCATGATCTGACACAAGTGTTAATTGGTGGCTGACATGAGAATAGACTGAGAGGGGTGGAGGAAATGAGGAGACAGGTGGAATGACCAAGAAGAGAGATGGTGACCCGCACCAGGTGTTGGCAATGTAGTGATGAGCTGTGGTCAGATCTTAGATAGTTTGAGGACAGAGTTAACATGATTTTCTAACAGGCTGAATGTCGAATTGCTTCTTAAGACCGAAACTGTTGGAGGAGCAGGTTTAGGGGGTAATGGGAATTTGGTTTTGGGCACATTGAGTTTGAGATCCAACTAAACATCCCTAGTTGGATTTAAAAATTTGAATTCAGGGAGTTCCCATCGTGCTCAGCAGAAATGAATCTGACTAGTATCCATGAGGACGCAGGTTTGATCCCTGGCCTCACTCAGTGGGTTAAGTTTGCCATGAGCTGTGGTGTAGGCAGGCAGTTACAACTCTGATTCAACCCCTAGCCTGGGAACTTCCAAATGCCATGTGTGTGGCCCTAAAAAAAGAAAAAAAATGAATAAATAAAATAAAATAAAAATCTGGAAGTTCCCGTCATGGTGCAGTGGAAACAAATCCGACTAGGAACCATGAGGTTTTGGGTTCAATCCCTGGCCTCGCTCAACAGGTTAAGGATCCGGCGTTGTAGTGAGCTGTGGTGTAGGTTGCAGATGCAGCTCGGATCTGGAGTTACTGTGGCTGTGGCGTAGGCCGGCTGCTATAGCTCTGATTGGACCCCTAGCCTGGGAACCTGCACATGCTGCAGATGCAGTCCAAAAAAAAAAAAAAGATCAAAAGACAAAAAAATTTTTTTAAAAAATCTAAATTTAGTAGCTCTTCATCTTAGATATCTTAGGTGATATCTAAATAGGCCTCCTCTCTCCTCACTTTACAGGATATCTAAATAGGCCTCCTCTCTCCTCACTTTACAGGAGCTCTTAAGAGGTGTACCTGCAACAAGAATCGAGAAGCACATCCCCCTCACCTCCCGGTGAGAGGTTTGCAAGGAAAGCAGCATCCCGGGTCTCCTTTAGAGCAAGGTGAGGGAACGCTCAGAGAGGAAGTTGAATTTACAGGGGATTTTGTGGATGGCTTCCAAGGTACCCAGAATGTTGTCAGAGTGGGGAAAGTAGGAGATGGGGTCAGAGAAAGGCCATGCAGAATTGATGGGGATTAGTCTCAGGGTGGGAGTCTGGACCTCCTGGTGGTGTATGAAGTGAACCAGGTTAAAGGGCAGGAGGGTAGTGACAGGTCCTGGTGGAGTCTGGGTAGATGGTGTTGATGAGGTAGTGGACAGTGAAGGGAGGAGGTGCTGGGGATCCCACGAGGAACATACAGGATCCTGGCAGCATCAGTGAGGTCCTCTAAGGGAAGTGAGTCTGGGACTGACAGATGACAACTGGGACAGTGGTGTATGGCAGGGTTATAAAAATTGTTTTCTACCATAATGCAAAAAGATCCATGCACCCCAGTGTTTCCTATTTACACTAGTCAAGGCACGGAAGCAACCTAAACGTCCCCTGACAGAGGAATAGATAAAGAAGACAGAGTGTATATACACAATGGAATATTACTCAGCCATAAAAAATAAAGAATGAAATGATGCCATTTGTAGCTGGATGGTCCTAGAGATTATCATATTAAGTGAAGTAAGTCATACAGAGAAAGATAAACATCATATGATACCTCTTATACGTGGAATCTAAAACAATGATAGAAAAATGCTTCTACATTGTTGGGAATGTAAATTGGTACAACCACTGTGGAGAACAGTAAGGAGGTTCCTTAAAAAAATGAAAACAGAGCTACCATATGATCCAGCAATCCCACTCCTGGGCATATATCCAGAGAAAACCGTAATTCAAAAACCCACATGCATCCCAATGTTTATTGTAGCACTATTTGCAATAGCCAAGACATAGAAGCAACCTAAATGCCCACTGACAGAGGAGTAGATAAAGAAGACAGAGTGTATATACACAATGGAATATTACTCACCATAAAAAATAAAGAATGAAATAATGCCATTTGTAGCTGAATGGTCCTAGAGATTATCATACTAAGTGAAGTAAATCAGATAAAAACAAACATCATATGACATTATCTATATGTGGAATCTAAAAAATGGCAGAAACAAACTTGTTTACGAAAACAGAAATAGACTCACAGACTTACACACAATGTATCGTTACCAAAGGGGAAAGCTGGGAGGGGGATAAATTAGGAGGTTAGGATTAGCAGATACACACTATCACACATAAAATAGATAATCAACAAAGACCTACTGTGTAGCACAGGGAATTCTACTCAGTATTCTGTAATAACCTATACAGAAAAAGAATCTGAAAAAGAAAGGATATATGGATATGTATCACTGAATCCCTTTGCTGTACACCTGAAACTAACACAACATTGTAAATCAACTATAATTCAATAACAAATAAAAATTAAATTTAAAAAAGTGTTTTAACGTCAGTTATTCCTAGGAGACAGTACGTACAGTGAGAAATAAGAGAGCAAAGATAAAACCCCGAGGAAAGGAAGAAAGAAGCCTGAAAGCATACTGAAATCAAGCAGCCAGGGAAACAGACGGGAGTGTTGGGGGAAAAGCACACGGATTTCAAGAAGGAAGAGCGGTCGTCTATAACCAAGAAGTTAAAAGAGACTAAGAATCGTTACCAGGTTAATAAGGTGATGGCTATTCATCTTTTTACAGATCTAAGAATACTGATTAAATATCATATCTGGAGATATTTCAGTCATACCTGATCTCCCCATTCATTAATCACAGGCATGTTAATATCATCAATGAATACCGTCATTCTTCTGCCTCCAGGTGGCCCATATGTGCTGCCCATCCGCTTATCCACATAGCTTTCAATTGTTCTCTAGAGAAAAGGAAATGGTTTGTCTTAGGCATTAGATTTCAATCCATCTCTAAAAATGATGAGCCAGCTTCTCAGAGTAGGATATAATTTACTTATTTAATATGTGTAAATATTATTAAAATAAATATTGTGACCTTTAAAAAAAGTAAATTATTGGAACGTTAGTCATTAATGTTTTGTTTCATTTTCTTTCTATCTTTTTAGGGCTGCACCCATGGCATATGGAGGTTCCCAGGCTAGGGCTCCAATCGGAGCTGCAGCTGTCATCCTACACCACAGCCACAGCAACGCAGGATCCAAGCTGCGTCTGTGACCTACACCACAGCTTACGGCAAGGCCAGGGATCAAACCCGAGTCTTCATGGATGCTAGTCAGATTCATTTCCGCTGAGCCACAGAAGGAACTCCAGTCATTAATGTACATTAAAAGACACTCCAGAGCACAGCCTCAGTCTCAATATTAGGCCAAAATACTCCTCTTGTGTTCAGCTTCAGTGTTAGCTTTAGGAAGGTTGAATAGCCGATTGCCAGCTGCAACACCATTTCTTTTGAGATACATATACAGTCAGCCCTTCATATCCATAGGTGCCAAATCCCTGGGTTCGACTAAGTTTGAGCAAAATAGTCAGGAAAAAAATTCCAGAAAGTTCCCAAAAGCAAAACTTTAGTTTACCTCACACTGGCAACAGTTTACATAGCACTTACATTGTATTTACATTGTATAAGTAATCTAGAGATGATTTAAAATACACAGGAGAATGTGTATAGGTTACATGCAAATACTATTTTATATAAACGATTAAAGCATCCATCCATTTTGGTACCTGCAGGTACCTGAAGCCAATCCCCCACAGATACTGGGAGACAACTATACATAATCAAGTTTTATTTGCAGACACATTTTGTTGTACCCATTACTTAACATATTTAATATGTTGATTATGACAGCAAATGATGAGCTTTACCTGGAACATCATTGGTTCTGTGGCAGATGAAAAGTTGAGACTTTTAGATAACTGTATTTCAGGATCGTATTTTTTCAAGTAAGCCTTAATCATTACAGTTTTCGCAGTTCCCTGCTCTCCTGTGAGCAAAACAGCCTGCAATCATACGGCAATCATGTTAAAAGCTATGATAAAATGTTTAAATATATTAAGGTTTCTAATATTCTTTCATTCTATAAATTAATACAACTAATTTTAATTACTTTTAAGAATTAGACCTACACCAAAATAAATTCTAGCTGAGTTAAAGATTTACATGTAAAATGTATGTTATACAAGTGCTGAAAAAGGAGTTCCTGTAGTGGCTCGGTGGGTTAAAGACCCAGCGTTGTCTCTGTGGGGATACAGGTTCAAACCCTGACCTTGCTCAGTGGGTTAAGGATCTGTTGTTGCTGCTGCAGCATAGAACTCAGCTGCAGCTCCAATTCGAGCCCTAGCCTGGGAACTTCCATATGCCTCAGGTAGAGACGTTAAAAATAAATAAATAAATAAAAGTACTGGAATGAAATGTGGGTGGGTAGTCACATGACCATGGGAAGGACTTTGCAAGTAGATATCCAGTCTCCTTAGCAAGTTCAAGGATGATAGAGTCAGAGTATATCCTGAGACCTGGAATTCTTTTGCCAAAAAGGTTTCCCTGAAATGACACTACCTCCAGCCTCTTGTACGGAATTTAATTTTTCTATCTGCAGTTGTGAAAAGGGATGTGTTTATGACATGGTTTGCACTCATCTAAGAAACTGTCAAACTTACTTTATGTTGTTTTGCAATGGTGTCTATCAAAAAGCTTGTTCTAACATTGTCAACATTTGGAACTAAAATTGATGAATATTCCGGAATACTGTCAGTTGGATAATAATATGGCTGAACTTTCTTACTCCAATGCTCCCAATCACCTGTATAATAATTAAAAATGACCTTAATAAAACTGCATTCTTCAAAAGTTATTTCACAATATGAAAATACAAGTGCTATAAACAATCAACAGACATATACATTTTAAATATTTCAGGAAACATTTCCCGGCATGGCACAGCCGAAACGAATCCAACTAGGAACCACGGGGTTGCGGGTTTGATCCCTGGCATTGCTCAGTGGGTTAAGGATCCGGTATTGCCATGAGCTGAGGAGTAGGTCTCAGACGAAGCTCGGAACTGACATTGCTGTGGCGGTGGCATAGACTGGCAGCTATAGCTCCTATTCGACTCCTAGCCGGGGAACCACCATATGCCAGAGGTGTGGCCCTGAAAAGAAAAAAAAAATTTCAGTAAAATATGTTAACATATCTGCTTATCTAATCTATTTAGCATTTGATAATTTAAATTCGTTTTTGCCGCTTTACAAAGTCTGTTATAAATTAATAATTATTTTGGGAGTTCTCTTGTGGGCTAAGCATTCGGCATTGCCACTGCAGTGGCCTGGGTCATGGCTGTGGTATGGGTTTGATCCCTGGCACAAGAACTTCCACATACTCCAGGTACAGACAAAAAATAAAATAAACTGAGAATTACTTATCTAGAGAGATCTGGCCTGAAATGGAATTAAAACCATTGACATGTTTTGTATCTAGCAGGAAAGCCACATCAACTAAAAGGATGGGAAAGACCAAAAAAGGGATAACAGATAACTGGGCATAGGATGTTTACCATGAGAAATGGGAAAAATACATCTGGTCCTAAAACTAGTGTAATAGAGTGCCCAGATTCCTGACTTATAGTAACTACTAACTTACTGACCGATATTATTGTTTTAGTACTTACTATAAGTACATTTCATCAATTCTAAGAAAAACACTTCATTTACATTTTAGCATGTCTGGAATGCACCTTTCAGTCTATGTCTTAGAATCCCTGTTGGCTTTGCAACCTTGGTCAGAGATGTTCATACTGTTGCCATGAATCACTCGCTTTGTTGGTTTAGCATATTTGAGCTTAACTGCCATCTTAAATGTCTACCAAACGTTACTGTATACACAGACTGCACGTGGAGAACACAGAGGAGCACAGCTTTGACCGCAGCACAGCAAATACCCATCATGGAGGAATAACCTCGACTTCAACTTTTCTTGCAAATCATGGAGTCAGACAGTAAGTAAATGTTTAACTTTTAAGAAACTGCCAAACTCTTTTACAAAGTCGCTGTATATTGTGTACCACTGTGTAGTGAGCAAAGTGGCTATCTCATTGTGTGGTCCACAGGAGCTCCACTTGTTCCACTTTCTAGCCAATATTTGGTACTATCAACCTTTTCATTTTATCCATTACATTAATTAGAATTTAGTCATTCTAGTGGCTGTGTAATGGTGTCCCATTGTAATTTTAATTTGCATTTCCCCGATGACTAATGATGCTGAATATCTTCTCACGTGCTTTTTTCACCATTCATAAAATCTTCTTTAGGGAGTTCCCTTCGTGGCTCAGTGGTTAACGAATCCGACTAGGAACCATGAGGTTGCAGGTTCGATCCCTGGCCTCACTCAGTGGGTTAAGGATCCAGCATTGCCACAAGCTATGGTGGAGGTTGCAGACGCAGCTCAGATCCCACGTTGCTGTGGCTATGGCGAAGGCCGGCGGCTACAGCTCCTGTTAGACCCCTAGCCTGGGAATCTCCACATGCCGCAGGTACGGCCCTAGATAAGGCAAAAAGACAAAATAAAATCTTCCTTAGTGAAGCATCTATTTAAATTTATTGGCCATTTAAAAAAATGTGGATTGGCTCTCTACTTATTATTGAATTCAAGAGTTCTTTATGTATTCTGAATAAAATTATTTTATCAGATATATATTTTTCAAATACTTCTTCCCATTCTGTGGCTGGGATGGGAAATTTTGATTTTCTTAGTGACTTTTAAATAGATTTTAATTTTAATGAAATCAGGTCATGTGAGTGCTCCAATTTTGTTTTTTAAAAATTGATCTAGGTTGGAGTTTCTGTTGTGGCTCAGTGGTAACAAACCTAACTAGTGTCCATGAGGGTGCAGGTTCAACCCCTGGCCTTGCTCTGTGGCAGTGGATTAAGGATCTGGCATTGCTGTGAGCTGGGTATAGGTCACAGAGGTGGCTCAGATCCCACACTGCTGTGGCTTTGGTATAGGGTGGCAGCTATAGCTTCAATTCAGCCCCTAGCCTGGGAACTTCCATATGCCATAGGTGCAGTCCTAAAAAAAAGAAAAAAAAATTGAAATAAAATAAATAAAAATAGATCTAGGGAGTTTCTACCGTGGCACAATGGGATCGGCAGCATCTTGGGAGCACTAGGAGGCAGACTGCAACCCCAGCCCACTTAACAATGGGAAGGATCCGGTGTTGCCACAGCTGTGGCTTATGTCATGACTGCAGCTTGGATCTGATCCCTGGCCCAGGAAATCCATAAGCCATGGGGCAGACGAAAATGAAAGAAAATTATTTAGTTATTCTAAGTCCTTTGCATTTCCATAAAATCTTATAATTCACTTCTAAATTTCAACCAAAAGAAGCCTGTTGGGATTTACTATGATTGCAGTGAATGTATAAATCGATTTAGAGAGAAATAACATCTTAATAATATTGACTTTTCTGATTCATAAACATGACTTTTGTTTATTTAAAGCTTCAATTTCTCTCAGCAGTTTTAGAGTTTTCTGTATACAGATCTTACATATATTTTGTTAACTTTATCCCTACATGTTTCATTTTTTGGATGCTATTTTAAATGGCACCTTAAAATTTCATTTTCCAATCGTTTTTTATGAGCATGCAGAAAAGCAATTTATTATTATATACTGTCTTTTCATTCTGTAACCTTGCTAAACTCATTTACTAGTTCTAATAACTTTTTTGAGGATGGTTATATTATCTGCAAATAGATTTGCTCATTCTTTTCCAGTCCGTGGAGATTTCATTTGTTTGTGTTTATTTACTTATTGCCTTATTACACTGGCTAGAACCTCTAGTACAAGGTTGAATAGAAGTGCTGAGAAAGAATATTCTTGTCCTATCCTTGATCTTGGGAAGAAAGTATCAAATTTTTTAGCATATATAGGGATGTACAGATTTAGGATATCTATTTCTTCTTGACGAGGTATGGTCTTTGTGTCTTTCAAAGAATTTATCTATTTCATCTGCATTATCAAATGTATTTTCATAACATTGCTTCTAATATTCACTTCTAATTTTTTTTTAATGTCTGTAGGGCCTGTAGTAATGTTCCCTCTTACATTCTGGACCATGGTAATGTACGTCTTTTTTTTTTCCTGATATCTCTGGCAAAAGAGTTATCAATTTTATTGATCTTTTCAAAGAACCATCTTTTGGTTGGCTCTGGATTCTAAGAGAATTCATATCTAGATTTAAGGATGCATCGAACTGTTAGTTTGGATTTTGAGTTAGAGCTCATTTTTATCTATTGAAAATCTTTAAAAGCATCTAATCATGTGCTGTAGAATTATTAGTCATTCCAGTCAAAGATAGCCAGCTGAAAATTTTTATTTACCTCAGTCTCTTTTTATAAAGGTCCTTTAAAATACAAACTTTCACTGGATCCCCATTTTCAGCGTGATTCTCTTACCTTCAAATATGTACGGTATTCCCCAAATCCAGACAACCCTATGTTTTACACTCTCCAAACAATACTTTGTTAGTGTTTGGCCCTTCTGAGGTAGGACAGTGCAGTTGTCCAGCAGTGTAGCTTTGGAAAGATGACCTGGCGGTCTGTTTCTCATACGGACTTACAAGCAGCTCTCCTGGTTTTTACCTCCACCTTCACTCCAGTTCCCAATGCCTGACCCTCTGAAGGTTCTGTGATATATACAATATTGCTCTGAACAAGTCTTACTGTGGGTTTAGGATTTACTTTCTGCCCAGTGCGCTAAATCAGTTGCCACTTACCTTTCTGCTTCCTTGACTTCAAAATGTTGTTAATGCCATCTACTTTCCTGTTCTACTTATTTTGTAATTTATGCACTAAAACCATTAAAACAACAAAACTAGCTTTGTTGTTTGAGGGTTTGGGGAAGGGGCAAAGGCAAACACAGTTCTGGGGAAGCTGACTTTTTCTCCTCTGGGCCTTAGAAGAATTGGGACCTCGGCTCTGGATAAAGGCATCAAGCTCAAGGGCATTTCTTTTAGGGAGAGGTGAGCTGGGCCCTGCCACACATGGAAGGCTGGGGGCCTGAGATGACAGCACTAGACTCACTTGCTGAGTCTGGTAGGTCTAAGTAGGCTCCATCTGCTTGGCTCATTCTATATTTATTCTGACATTTCCAACAGAGAAGTAAGACTGATCTGTCATGTGCATTAGCATACTTTGCATTATGAAGAATCTGTGTTCTCTGCACTGCTCCTCTTCCTCTTCAACCACTAGAAAATAATGATGTAAGAGATACTGCTAACATTTATGTCAGATTTCACTTAGGCCACTGGGAAAGAAGAAGTCAGGAACCTATTACAGTTCCCAGAAAGGCCGACATGCAAAATCCTGCTATTCTTTGCATATATGCCCTTTAAAATGATATTAATATTATTCATGAGTGGCTTAATATTTCCCCATAGAAGTTTATGGAAGTTTATGTTTTTCCCTTTTTTCCCCCCAATGGCTATACCCACAGCATATGGAAATTCCTAGGCCAGGAACTGAATCCAAGCCTCAGCTGTGACCTACACCACAGGTGTGGCAATGTTGGATCCTAACCCACTACACTGGGCCCAGATCAAACTTGTGCCTCTACGGTGACTTGAGCCAGGGCAGGTGGATTCTTAACCCACTGTGCCACAGTGGGAGCTCCTATTTCTACCATTTTAAAAAAATGTCATTTCATTTCAAGTATAAGTCACTGGGCTTACCATAATCAGTAACATAAAACTCATACATGGTTTGACTCGTGCCCTTAGGAATTTCTGGTAAGTCTAACTTGCTTTTGTGACTTCGCATAAAGGCTTCAAGTTTGTCTCTGCTCTCCAGCTCCAGAAGGGCTCCTAAACTCCACATTAGACCAAACACAAACAATTTATGAAGATGTTCGACACATGAAATGCCGCCTTCTTCTTTGGAGGGGATTAGACCTTCCAGGAGATTGAGAGACTGAAAGATTTAAAATACAATAATGAATTTTTACATTTAGGTTTTTTTAAATCAACATTTTTAAGTGACCATACATTTAAAAAGAAGGAGAGAAAGAGAGAAGAAAACAAATACATCTCCAGAAACTGCTGATCAGTGTCCTACAGCCAACAGCATTTAGCAGGAAGGCTGTCCTGCCTCAGGCAGGCTGCACGGTCTAGTGCAAAGGACACAAATCTGGAGGTGTAGTTTCTACCCCCAGCTCATGCCACTAACCTCTGGGTCTCAGCTTCCTGACCTGAAGAGCAAAAGGCCTAGACATTATGTTTCCTAAGGTAGTTTCTGGTTCTAAACTTTGGTTGCTCCAAATTTTCTAGATCAGAAATTGTATTTCTTTTTAACATGTTGCAAAGCTCAGCAAACTGCGGCCCTAGGGACCAGCCAACTTGTTTGGCGAATTAAGTTTCATGGAGAAATACGGTCACACTCACTCACTGTGTCTGGCTGCTTCTGCAGTACAACAGCAGAGCTGACAGAGAGCTGTGCAAAGCCTAAAACATTAACTATTTGCCCTTTTAAGAAAAATGGTGCCAACCCCCACAGGGCATCAGAAAGAAATGGACCTACATCCTTTGTCTTCCAAACAAAATTATTTCAAGGTGAGATTTTCCACTGACATATGGGCCTATTTCTAAGCTACCTACCCTCCCTGACTGACGGCCCTTACACTAAGAGAGAATCAAAGCACTAGAACAGATAATTGAGATCACTTTAGGACCAGAATCAGGAGTGCCTTTGAAAAATCTGTGATTAGTTCTGTTTCTTCCAAAGACTAATAAGGAAAACTGAGTGTGTATGTGTATGTGTGTGTGTGGCGTGGGGCGGGGGGTGGGGGGGGCAATAATGTCACAAACTACTCAGAAAGGCTCTCCCTATCTGATACATACTAAATTTGCAAATCCAAGACCACCACCTGAGGTTTCCTGCTTGCCACCAGCTCCTTGCTGTGCTTTTCTGTAGCACTGCCAGCTTCCCTTATTTGTTTGGTCTACTCTCAAGCTGGGAAGGCCACTCAGCTGGATGGCGGGAAAGACAGTTCATTCCTGTCCCCTTCTAGGCACCCTGGGAAGCGAAACTCATGAAGAGGTGGCAGTAAGAACATCAGTAAGACCTTTAATAGATAGGAATCAAATTTTCCAGAGCCTTCACCGCCACATCACAAAAAGATTTCTATGGACAGTGAGAATTTTCCATTTCAAAAGTCTCTAAACTGCAACCGAGTAGGGGGCAAAACGTCTCAAATCTAAGTAGTGAGTGTACAGAAAAAAAGTAGATCTTACTTGCACTATATAGTTGCACTCTAAGAGCTGCATTTTCGGATTGAGGTTCAGTTTCATGAACGTATGTATATCCTCGAATATTTTATCATACAGGGTTAGGAAAACGGACGCTTCCTGTGTTGTACGCTTCTTCAACCATGCCTGCAGCAAAAAAACAGTCTCTGTTTATCAAGACAGTGAAACATGGAAAGGCACAGAATGTGCTTCCGCGGGTCTCCGTGCTCACCTGCAGTATGGGTCTCCAGCTGAGAGCAGAGCTGCTGATGTAGACCATGCCCATCCTGGAAACCGTGGCCGGAGAGGCGTTCTCAATATTGTGGACTTCAAACAAAAGCTTACAGTTCGGAGCCATGGGGATGCGATCTCCGCTGGCCAGCGTGAGGGTTTTGTTATCGTCCAACACGGAATTTAAGTTCTCGATCCAAATGGCATCGACAGGACCATCTAAAATGAGGAAAATGTTTTCACCTGCCAAAAATTAAAACAGAATATAAGTTTTCACCTGCAGATAATCAAAACAGAAAATTAAATGCTGTGCTATTCATGAAAGAGGGCGGGGGGGGGGTGAGCACACACAAAAAGAGTTTATGTGTACCTTTTTTAGCTTTTAATGTTTTTCTCCACAGAGTAGAAAAAATCCCATCTGTCCAGTCATTGGTAGCCGTGTCCAGTCGGCCAAACATCTGAGGGGCCGTAATAGCTTTGGGATTCATTCGCATTTCTCTGTGAGGCCTCCCGCACTCGGTTAATGCCTTCATCAGGATTGTTATCACGGTCGTCTTCCCAGAACCACTGGGCCCGAGAGTCATCAAGCCATGCCGTACCAGAGATGTCTCATATAACTACACGATGAAAGAATCAATTACAAGTTACAAAAATGTAACTTATGAGTCTCTTGCCAACATTCATGGAAGTGGTATGTGGAAATTTTTAAAAGCTTTAATTAAACACTTCATTAAAGTAACTAGCTCACTATCTAAAAGATGAGACCATGATCCCCCCAAAAATGTTTTTTTGTTTTATTAGAAGTGGATAGCAAATTGGTACTATGTTATAAAATAATATAAGTGATAAAGCAATGACGATGTGGAACTTTAATTACATTTTGGAAATAATTAATTCGGGATCTAGTTTTTGCTTCTCAAACTACTATTCTTTGTATTTGGGTGTGCTGATTTGACACGTTAAGGAGTTTTCCTGTACAAGCCTTTTCTGTATCCAATGTGATGCTATCGCCCCCTGGTGGTGGAAAGCAGCAATACACCCATCTCAGCCGAGACCCAAGTTACACATCCCTCTTCCGTTCCCTGGAAGCACAGCCTGACATGAGGAATCCTGGTGCAAGCGAGTACTCCCAGGAGAAACTGATAAGGGAGGGAAGGAAGTGGAATATGAGTGGGAAGAAGTCAAGCAAGGCGTGACTAGGACAAAAATCCTGTAGAGAGCAGACTTAAGACTGGCCCCGTGGGTCATTCTCGACTGTGAGTTACACTCCATCACCCAAAAGTCCTTAACTAAGGAGGCACTGTTTTGGGGTGGAGGGGTGGGAAGTACACTCCCAGGCACTGTCTGTGCTTTGTGCCTTCCAAAAATGTGACACCAGTTTTGTAGGGAGTGTGGGCTCCCGGAACCACACAGAAGCCAGGAAAGGGCACATATACACGATAAAAGGGATTCAAGGGATGCACTAAGAACATAGACAGTGTCTGTTACAATATCCTACCTATTCTTTTCTTAATAAAAATAAGAAAATCTCACAGTGGATCAGAGGTAGAATCTGAGTTATTCTCCTAACATATTAAATAGAAATGTATTGCCTCTGTAATCCATTGATTTAAAAGCAACAGGAGGCACTGGCCATAACGTTATATTCAAGAGTAATGTTATTGATATTAAATAAGAACACAATAGTCTAGTCTTAGGATTTCAGTAGGCAGCATAGTGAAATGTGTATGCATATCATGTGTAAAATGATGTTTTCCCAGATTTTTTTTTAAGGTTTAATGATTTCCAATACACAGACAATGAAAAATACTTTAAAATTTCCCCATTACAGTTCCTTATAAGATTTGCATCTGTCTCACATGCTCGCACTGCTTATAATCTGGCAAGGAGAGTAAGGTGAAGTAAGAATCATTATTTTTTGGAGTTCTCTTGCGGTACAGCAGGTTAAGGATCTGACATTGTCACTGCTGTGGTGTGGGTTCAGTCCCTGGCCTGGGAACTTCCACCTGCTTTGGGAACAGCCAAGAAAAAAAGCTTGCTATCATTATTTGTATCATTATCTACTTTACAGCGCAGGGAACTATATCCAATTTCAGGGGATAGACCACGATGGAAGATAACATAAAAAAGAATGTATATATTTGTATGACTGAGTCACTTTGCTGTACAGCGGAAATTGGTACAACACTGTAATCGACTATACTTTTTTTAAAAATTTATTTATTGTCATTTGTCGTTTTAGGGCTGCACCCATGGTATATGGAGGTTCCCAGGCTAGGGGTCAAATTAGAGTTGTAGCTGCCGACCACTGCAATGTGGGATCCGAGCCATGTCTGCAGCCTACGCCACAACTCATGGCAATGCCAGACCCTTAACCCACTGAGCAAGGCCAGGGATCGAACCCGAGTCCTCACGGATACTAGTCAGGTTCATTAACCACTGAGCTACTATGGGGACTCCAGTAATCAACTATTTAATAAATTTTTTAATTAAATAAAAGAATCATTACTCTCCCCTCCCAACTGTTCTGGAGGGTCTGGTTTCCACCTAACCTCACCAGGCATAACAAACCTCAGTAAATGACGGCCAGATTAGCGTGAAGTAGGGTAAGTACACGCTAATCCCCCAGCCAACAGCTCCCCCAGGACACTTCTTGCCATGATGTGCTTTAATTTAGTCTCGGCGTTCACATCAAGTCAGACCAGAACCACAGGTTCCTCTCTTCCAAGGACAGTCTTTAACAACACACATGTCTCATCGTACTGATGACAGATTGAAAATGTTTTATTTACCTGCACAAGTTTGAGATTCCAGGGTGGATGGTTAATCAAACCTTCCAGCTGAACCTGGTGGTCAACTGCAGCTTGGAGTTCCACGTAAGTATTACTATCCAGCTGCAGTCCTGGAAACAGGTCATTGATTAAGCTGAGGAACAGGGGCTCATCTTCATCAATCTAAGGTGGTACAGAATAAACGTACTTATTCAGTCAACACGAAAGCTCATGGCAGAAGCTCGGTCAGAGCACTTATCACTTCATGCCCAAGAACTGTTTATTACTGCCTACCCAAACTATATGCTCCAGTACTTCTTCCCGAAGACCACCCCTGGATCCACATCACCTACAGCATGGCACCTAAAGTTCCCTCGCATTTAACGTCTTCTTCAATCTACGGCCCCAAAGTTTGATCTCAGTACTTTATCATAATGCTCTGCTTCCCACAGAGAAGCATATGAATTGACCTTAAAAACATGCAAGTTATAGTCCCAACCCCAGGAAAATACAGCATTACTATTTCACTTAAATTAGGAAAATATCTGTAATCCTGCATGATTGGCTCACCCAAAACTCATTGGAAAAGCCATCAGAGCAGTGTTCTGTCTTTCTTAAAAGCAGGAGGTTTGAGTAAATGGACTCTAATCTTATTTATCACATCTGTAATAGCTGCATCACTCCATTCCTATGGCTGACCCCTTCTCAATTTCTCTTTATTCTCCGGGGGCCCCCTGATGCTTTCTGGAACTCTTGTTTATAAGTTTGGAGAATACCATCCCAGTGAGGTATACTGGAGGGCATCAGAAAGTCCTGTGGATTTTTGTTCCAGCCTCTCAAATGACTGGGAGTGTGGGTGAGTCCTACAAACGTGGTTCCCTCACGAGGAAAGGGGCGATAAGCACACCCACATCCCCCAGAGCTGTTGGGAGACTCAAACCAGACAATACTATACAAGATTTTGTAATTATGAACTACACAGACGTTAGTTGTCAGCTTTGTCACTAGAACGTGAGCCTCCTAAGACTCATGTCTTTCTGCACTTTGGGCTCCCAGGGTGTGGACATGAGAAGCAGCACATAGAAGCCCCTGAGTAAAAACCACACGAACCTCCCTGTCAGCCAGTTCAACATAACCTGGCTCTAACTGTGACAAGCATGAAAGCTGGGAAATGATTGCTATAATCTGCACAGCAAACTTGGGATA
The DNA here is from genome assembly GCA_004024745.2 of Catagonus wagneri. Taxonomy (NCBI): domain Eukaryota; kingdom Metazoa; phylum Chordata; class Mammalia; order Artiodactyla; family Tayassuidae; genus Catagonus; species Catagonus wagneri. The sequence goes on from PVHT021183524.1 coordinate 2,738,411, forward strand.
CGTATTTGGAAAATAGAAATGATGTTGACGTTCTGGGAGAGACACAGCTAAGCTAGACATAGACACAGAAAGAAAAAAAAAAGGCTTTCATGGTTCCCTAAGAATCTAGATTTTCATGTTTAGAATTTGCGTCACATTATGAATAATGGACTAAAATCTGGGGGTTAACAAGACTGATAAAAGGATGCATTTCCTTATGTCATACATAAAAGGATGTATGACATTGGTCATACAAGGACACGGGTTGTTTTTTTCTGGGGGGGGTGTCTTCTTCTAGAAGCTCAGTGATAACTTCACATACCCTTTGTCCCTGGATTTCTGAATGTTAAGAGCATCACATGAGCCAACCCCCACTTGTCAGCCAGGTCAAAATCTTGAAAGAGAAATTAATTCAGAGAAGAAAGATACCAGTTTGGAAAGGTTCATATCTCTTAGTCCTCTCATGACTGTGCTTAATTCACTGTCTTCTGGTCTGGCTCTTTTTTGAGATCCAAGTGTCCTCAGTACAGATAGAATATTTCTCAACCCAAAGTCATAATGAACCTAAGATGAGAAAAGAAATGGAAAAGATGATTCTGTTGAAAAGTTCTAAAAGTAGGCTCTCACTATGGATATGGAGGTAGATGTTCTACTTAGCTACTGTCTCTTTGGAGTGGCTGAGCCACAAAGTTTTATCAGCTCGATTCTCTCTCCTTTCCTTTGAAAAATGTTTGCTACACTGCAAAGATCAAGCTGCATGATACTGTGTTCACACCTTACGTATCTTTTGAGAATAATACTGTCTGACAGTCCGAGTGGCAGCCATTTGAAATGGGTAACCAGGAGTTCCCCTTGTGGCTCAGTAGAAATGAATCTGACTAGTATCCATAAGGTCGCAGGTTTGATCCCTGGCCTGCTCAGTGGGTTAAGGATCTGGCATTGCTGTGAGCTGTGGTGTAGGTCGCAGACATGGCTCAGATGTGGCATTGCTATGGCTGTGGTGTAGGCCACTGGCTACAGTTCTATCCCTAGCCTGGGAACTTCCATGTGCTGCGGGGGGCAGCCCTAAGAAGACAAAAAAAATAAAAAATAAAAATACATAACCAACCCGTTACATACTATGGGATTCCCTTTATATAACATTCTTGAAATAAGGAAATTATAGAGATATAGGAAAGACTGAAGATAGCTAGGGATTTGGTGGAGAGGTGGGCGTGGCTACAAAGTGGGAGCAGGAGGGAGCCTTGTGGTGATAAATGGTTCTATATGTCGACTGTGGTGGGGGTTACAGGAACCTATACACGTGACATAATTGCACAGAACTATAAACGCACACACAGGAGTGCATGAAAAACAGGTGAAGGTTTAGGAATCTCTGTTTATTGTACCAAAGTTGATAATCTGGTTTTGTTATTGCTGCAGGAAACAGGCTGAAGACTGCACAGGACCTCTTAGGAAACCTCTGGAACTTTCTGTGAATCTATAATAATTTCAAAATAATTTTTTAAAATACATAGTTAATAGGTCAAATTAATTATGGATATATTTTAGAGAAGAGTCAATGAATTTTTTTCACTCCCTAATTAGCATTTATCAAGGTAAAACTACAAAGTTAAAAAATAGGTTCTAAGAGTTCCCGTCGTGGCTCAGTGGTTAAAGAATCCAACTAGGAACCATGAGGTTGGGGGTTCGATCCCTGGCATCGCTCAGTGGGTTAAGGATCTGGTGTTGCCACGAGCTGTGGTGTAGGTTGCAGACGTGGCTCGGATACCGTGTTGCTGTGGCTGTGGCGATGGCCAGTGGCTACAGCTCCAATTAGACGCCTAGCCTGGGAACCTCCACATGCCTCGGGTGTGGCCCTGAAAAAGACAAAAAAAAACTAGGTTCTACAGCTAGGGAAAAAAATAGATAATACAAAGTTACCTGTTTAGTGAGTTGCTCTTCACAGAGTTTGTAAAGAACATAAAACTTCTGAGCCAAGATAACATTTTCAAGAAAACCACAGCTTGCAAGCTTAACTCGCATAATGATCTGAAAAGTAATATAGCGAGATTTTTTTTCACCAACTTTAGTGAAAAACAGGCAAAGAACATAAACTGCATTATGTTTTTAAATCCTGGTGCATACCTGTCTGTCAGGAACCATCATAGCAACAGTTCTAAACTGAATTTTTAAGTTTTCTGGTAGTTCTTGGCGCCCAGCATATCCAGGGTTCTAAAAGTTAAAATTGTTTAATTTTAATTGTTAACATAATTTTCATTTCATGAATATAAAATATGTATATATAATTGTATTTCATGAATACAAACACATTTCAGATTCCTAATTCAGGTTCTAGGATGGTACTGAAAAAATGTTAGATTCATAAAATGCTCCTCTTTTTTCAAAAATGCATATCGGACCACATGTATTTGTTAGTGTCACATCACTCCCTCTTACATACTTCCATTTTCATTATTCTACTAAAGTCATAAACACACACACACACACATACCACTTTGTGTAGCAAAAATTAAGCATCCAGGTATCTACTGGTTAAGAAAATAGAAAAAAAAGTGAAAGAAAAACGAATAAATCCTGGGAAATTACTGTCTAAAATTAGTTCTTGAAAGATGAAGAAAACTCAGGATTTCATACTGATTGGTTCACTTAGATAATTTTTATTTCACCTCTGCCATTATTCCTTGCAGTCAGAATTCTAGAGTTCTGTGGCTGACAAAGTACCATTAAAAACAAAAACATGGGGATGAGAAGTAATAATGACAGAATGATGAGAAAAATACTGAGAAGGACAAAATGTAAAGGTGGCAAGAGCTCATAAGTAGCAACAGGCTGAGACCCAAAAGTCCCAAAGGAAAGGTTAGAGGGTTCAAAGAAAAATAAAGCAAAGAGAAGTCAGTTATCTCAGGAAAGTACCTGAAGAAATCTTCACTCCCTGAGCATTTAGTGGGCACTGTCAATAGGTCGGACAACGTGCTAGGTGCTGGGAATACCAAGCTGCCTCTCAATATTCCTGTTCTCCTTCCTGAGTCACAGAACCCCAGTTGCAAGCTGGGTGCATCATCACCCAGCTTAAAACCTACTTTGGGTGACTAAATTCTACACTATGAGTCACAGTGTCTGAAATATCCTCCTTGATGTATGTTTGAAAGGAGTTTGTTCAGTTGATTGGCTGCAACGAAACAGAAATGCTTCTGTAGCATTTGGGTTTTAAGGTGACCTGGAAGAGGAAACCATGATGGTGTAGAAACATTGAAGGATCTTAAGAGAACACATCCTTTCGTGTTAAGCCACTATTTTTCATGTCTCAGTTATTCACAGCCTAATGCACTTTCTAATTGATATTTCCAATATTATTCTTAATCCAAAGGAAACATTAAGCTTCTTCTAAGACACAGTACCACACTGAGTAAACTTCTTCATCCAATTTCCTGAGTTATAACTGATCACTTCAGGATTATTATTATTTGCCTCCAGCTGAATGTTTCCTTACATTAAACTTTATCAGAAACTTTCCTGATTTTGCTTCCTATAATCTGTTTTTCCACGGGGACACTTAAAACTCAAGGTACTTTGTGTTACCTTGCAATTTAGAGATTTAACAGACTAGAGATCACATAAAAGCATTAAGTAAAATCGGTTCGACATTTAACTTCACTTCTCCAATGCACAGAAACTCCTCTGCTTATTCATCCCTTTGGTTTCCTGTTTTACAACTCTGTACCACAAAGCTCTGCCCTCAATCACATGGTAACTGAATCTGTTACCATTCCTTGGTATAGGACCTTGTTGAATTACTTTGGAAAATTTAAACCATTTCCATCATCCTTTATTAAGTGGCAGAGAAAAGCCACGTGGAGAGGTTAAGCAGTCAGGTTTTGATGTTAGACAAGAACATCTTTCTCTAATTGGCTGTGTGACTTAAGCAAGTGTTTTTGTTTTGTTTTGTTTTGTTTTTAAATTTCCCTGAGCCTCGAGTACCTCCGTTATAAAATACTGTGCAAAATACAGTGCAGGACTATACTTCTCTGACCTTCCGTGTTAGCTGTGGCCACATGAATTGCTTTAACCCATGGTTGTGACTTATGTCACTTCTGGACAGAAACTGGGAGAGCCAGAGCTCTTCAAGTGCTCTTTTGCTTTTGTTACAGCAACTAGTAATGACTGAGACAGAACCAGAGTAAGGACAGGTAAGGCCACCCTGTCCTCTCCACGCCTATACCTCAACCCACAGTGGACATGTGGTATGACACAGAAATAAATCCTTGAAGTTTTAAGCCACTGAGATTTGAGGAGTATTACTGTGGCTACAATACATAAAACATTTAGCCCATCACCTTACACAATAAACAGCTGCTCAATAAACAGTAGCTATTTTTATCATTAACATATCATTAGTTTATCTTCTGGCTGGGCTATTTTTATTACTCAAAAAAATCGTCCAAGAGGGAGTAACTCCTGACTCCTTGACAGTCAGTCATTTACCCACTAACATATGCTTTCTCTTACTCAAGTCTATAACAATTAAACCAATACATTGCATTTAAGACCTATGTTCTCACCATGGTTAGGAAGATTCCAAATTCTGGATTTAAATCAACACAGTCACCATCAGAAAAAATGAACTGTTTTTTTCTCTCTTTTCTTGCTGTCAAAACAATGTAAATTTGCTGGGCTGCCACGGATAATACAGGCAATTCAATTCTGTTAAACTCATCAAAACATCCCCAAGAACCTGACTGTGCAAGACCTGGTATGAAAAACAGTTAATTTGATAAGTTTTACTTTGGAATACACCTTCTTGATAGCAATCACTTCTCCAGAGTGCTCTCAAACAATTACATCTTGAGATACAATTTATATAAAATTTCATATCTGGCTGTTTATAGATATATTTAATTCCAGTGATATAGACAGGTTTAAGAATTTGGTACATCATCACCAAAACAACGAAAATAGTATGGCCGAAATGAAAGCAGAGGTATGTCATTACGCCCAGGGATGTGGAAAGGTGGTAAAATTCGATTCACTCTGGATGTGTCACCTCCAGTGGGGATGGAGGTGAAGAAGTCATGTTTGGGGAAATTAGCAAAATAAAGGATTCCCAGGCTGGGTCAGAGAGATCACTCTGTTAGTTTCCTGTTGCAATGAAAGAAAAGCCAGGGAACTGGGTGAGAGAATGGTCAAAGGGACTTTTATGTACTCCTGGATATTGGGAACACTGCTCCTGTCCAGTCTCTGAGGATGAAAACCTTCATTATCTTCAACTGCATGAAATGCTATTTTTTTTTTTTTATTGCTTCTCCCCCACCTACCCCCATTTTTTCTTCTCTCTCCTTCTGGAATTTCCATCATATGGATATTGAAACATATTTCTATCCCTATGACCCTTAAATTTTTATCAAATTTCCCATTTCTTTTTGCAATCTGTTTGTTTGGCTAGATATTACAACTCAAGAGGTTTTTTTTATCTTTAAATTACGTTTTTCAATTTCTGATTATTCCAATTTTTATTCTTTTAATAGCAGCCTATTTTCTCTTTAATTGGTTTTATGTGATAAATTCTTGAATCTCCCAGAAGCTATTAATTTTAGTTACTTTTGGATTTTCTTCTGTTTCCTCTATTAATCAGTTAAGGGGCCTGCCGATAGGTCTCTTTGCTCTTTGGGCTGACTCCTTAATTCCTTTAAATATTTTGTGAGACTTGATTATCTCTGCATATGTGCATATTTTCTCATTCCAAAAGCAAATTCAGTTTTGGGTGCATGGCTGTTTCTGGTGATCTGGGGGAAGGATGGCAGAGGCGGAGAGCCTTCCCTCTGGATCTGCAGCCGGCGGTCTGACTGGCGTACCGCTTGCCTTTCTGGCACAAGCCCCCAGCTGGCACTGATCTTTGCCAGGACTCTCATTTCAGGGCTTTTACACAGAGAAAAACACTGGAGACAGCCACTTCCTTTTCTTTTTCTCTGCTTTCTGCTATAGGTCTGGCATTCTAGAATTTACCTTGTTCTCTAGTCTGCTACTCTCAACCATCTCCAACCCTCAAGCCAGGAGTGATCCACAGAAGAACTTTCTCTCTGATTCAAAATTCATTCTTTGTGTTTTTTTTTTTTTAAGGATAGGAATTATAATGAATATCCATGTGCCCACCTATCAGATCTTAACAGTTTTGCTTCAGATTTCATCCTAAAGAGTAAAACATTAGAACTATAGTTGAAGTCCATGTAGGTCTCTCTTGGATCCACACTCCCTCTTTCTCCAGAGGTAACCTGTATCCCAAATTTGATGTTATTGGTTCCTATGCATGCTTTTAAACTTCTGCTCTTATGCATATATTCACGAATATAATATACTTTGCTTATTCAAAGTTCATGTGTTTATTTATTTATTTTTCTGTGTACCCATAACATACTGTACGTATCCTCTCTGAAATTTGATTTATTTACTCAAATTATTTTTCTCAGTTTTATCCATGCTGAACACGTAGGCCTAATTCACTATTTTAAAATGCTCTATTGTAGAGTATTCCATTGCATCAACATACCTGTTTAAAAATTCATTCTACTCTCAGGAGTTCTCTTGTGGCACAGCTGGTTAGGGATCCAACACTGTTACTGCAGCAGCTCGGGTCGCTGATGTGGTGCAGATTCAACCCCTGGCCCCAGAACTTCCACGTGCCATGGGCACGGCCAAAAGAAATTCATTCTACTCGCAGTGAATATGTGCTCCTGATAACTTGCTGTAACAACATCTTCATCTTGCTCATGTCTTCCCGCAGTGAGTGTGTGTGAGGAGTGGAAAAACGGGGACGTGGAGTCCAAGGGAATGTGCACCGTCACCTTCCCACCTGATGTTGAGCTGTTCTCTGAAGCAGCCCTACCGACCCACACAGAAGTACCCGAGTTACAAATTCCACACCTCCTTACCAACAGGGGTTCATCAGACTTTTCCATTCTTCCAACCTGGCAGCGGGGGGAATGCTCTCCCATTATCGTTTTGTATTTCTTAATGATTCAAAGAAACCCTTTCCTAATGCTGGATATTAATCTTTGGTCAGCTGTACATGTTACAAGTTAAAATATCTTCCCCCAGTTTGCAGCTTATTTTTTTCCTTCTTAAATGGAGAAGCATCACAAGATTGTAAAATTATGTATAAGTATACGTATATAGATATAGATAGATAAGATAGATGGATAGATAGATAGATAGACACACGCGCACACACACAACTGAACAACACAACGATTAGGGGCACCAACACTACACACAGCTGAAAATCCACGTGTAACTCTGCAGCCAGCCCTCCCGCCATACCCGGTTCCGCATCTAGGGGTTTAACACCCTGAGATCGTGTACTCCTGTAGCATCTATTTGGTTTAAACATCTTTGCCTAAGTGGACCTGCGCAGTTCAGATCTGACACTGTTCAATACATATATTTCCAACAGCCAGGGAATTAAAGGTAAGAGCTAGATGAGCAATCCCGTGGTATCTGTCACAGGGATATTCTCTTACCCGTTTAAATCTATAGCTTTTTTCTTTATAGTTTGTGATTTCTGCATAAAAAGCCCTTTTCTACTCTGAAAACAAAGATATTTTCCTTTATTACCTTCTCAAAGCCACAGAGGTTTTGTCTATCACATTTAGGCATTTAATCCTCAGAACTGATTTTCATACGTGTTACAGGGATCCAGTTTTTATGCAGGCAGAGAATCAATTTCTCTTGTTAAATATTCATCGTCCATTGTGAAGTCCACTTCTTCATCGCTGATTTTCAATACCCCGTTCCACACCTTATATCCTGCATTCTCCACATTCCCTGGTCTGGTCATCAAGCCCTGCACCAGCACCACACTGGCTTAACTATGCGCTAAAGGATACCTTCCTGAAATTGTCAGTTTTTAACTGTTTTTTTTTTTGTGGTTAACTGAAATAAAATTCATTTGATGCGTCGATTTTGCATTTTGGTAAACTTGCTAAATTCTATTTTTCTTTGGATTCACTGACGTTTCTTTACAGTCTACTATATCATTTGTATATAATGATATTTTGGATTTCTTTCTGGTCTTTGCATTTTGTTGTTGCCGTTCCTTACTGCAATGGGTAGGTTATAGAAAACGATGACGAGGAAGAGTAACAATCATGGAAATCCTCACCTTACACTTCCTCTCAAAGAGAATGCCCTCAAATTTTCACTAGCATGGTGTTTATGGACGTCCTTTATCAAGTGAGCTCTGTGGATGGATATCTGGGGGGAAAAGCTCTGTGGATGGATATCTGGGGGAAGAAGCTCTGTGGATGGATATCTGGGGGAAGAAGCTGAGGGGTGGCAAGCATAAGGAGGAGGGAGTGTGTTTCAGGACATTTGAGAAACATATCAAAGGTCAATGTGGCCACAGTGGAGAGGTTGAGGGCACGGTATCAGGAGATGAAGTCAGAAGGTCAGAGCAATACAGTGGGGGTGGGGGCGGGGGGAAGGAGCAGGTGTGATCGGAATATAGGACCATTGCAAGGATTTCGGCTTTTACTCTGAATTGAGCCACTGCTCAACTTCCAGCAGAAGAGTGTCATGACCTGACTCACAATTAGAAGGATCCCAGTGGTGCTGTTTTGAGACTAGAGTGGAGAGCACCGAGGTGAACAGAGGGAGACCAATTAGGAGGCTTCCTGGAATAGCACAGGTGAGCGAGGGTGACTGTCTTGAGCTCCGAGGACGGCAGTGGGGATGAGGCGAGGTAGCTGGTGTTGGATGTATCCTGAAGGTACAGTTCACAGTCTTTGCTGACAGTGTGGATGTGAATATGAGACCGAGAGAGGCGTAAGCTTAAATCAAAGATTTCTGTGTCAGTATCTGGAGGAACAGAGTGGTATCTTGTTGTCAGACGGCTGAGAAAGAAGCAGATATGGGGAGGGAGGATCAGGAGTTTGGTTCTAGGCAGCGTGAACTTGGACCTGTTAGATATTTGAGTGGCAGTGCCAAAGAGTGGGTACCAGTTGTATATATGAATCCAGAGTTTCAAGGAGAAGTCTGAGCTAAATTTGCCCTTTAAATAGTATTTAAAGTTTGGGTCTGCATGAGATCACCAAGAGAAGACCACCAAGGACTGAATTCTAAGACTGAAGTGCTCTCTGATCTTTCTTCTTTGTCCATCGAAACCACCTGCTACCTATCTTCCCGGATTTTCTCAAAATTTCCCATCTACTGGTGGCCCCTCCTTCTAGTTTTCCAGTGTCATCATGCTTTTAAAAAAATCTTTCACTTCAGTGGGATTTAATGCAGAAAGGGAGGTAACAGATGTCATCAGTTGGTTATTCTGCTCAACTGCTGTTTCAGGCAGTAAAAAACTGACTCCAATACACATTCAACTCATGGACTGTAATGCCAGCAACAGTATCAAACCATATGAAGTTGATGATATCAAGCCATTTTGACTCAGAATGATGGCAATATATGCATCAATCCAGATTAATTTTTGGTTGTGTGGGATAATATCATTTTAGCACTGTATCAGAAAATAACATTAAAGTACAATAAAAATAAATTCACCAAAAATAATTGAACAGTGTTTTGACACTTGCCTTTAAAAATCCGTCCTAGCCCTCTGAAATCCATTTGATCCGAGCAGTTAAATACAACCACATATTTTCCCAAACATCGTCCCATGTCTTTCGTAGTTTCGGTTTTGCCAGTGCCCGCAGGTCCTGCTGGGGCCCCTCCCATGTTCATTCCTAAAGCCTGTGCCAAAGTGATATAACACCTGCAAATGTGAATCAGACACAACATTGTGAGTATGGGTAATATGTTACAGTGAAGCACAAGCAAAAGTCCAGTGTGACTGGAATGGGCCTGTCTGTTTTAGAATTTGAGCAGCCCATCTAAGACACACGCAACCACACAAGGCTAAAGCAGCTGCTATTCATTAGAAGTAGTAAGTGACTGCAGAAAGTTCTTAGGACAAACTTCCATACTCCACAACCCCAGCTTGCAACGTGCATCCCTTCTTTCCATTCAGGATAAATCCTAAGTCAGAGAACCAAATATGCAGTGGCATGCTGGCAGTTGTTTAACAACTGGCTTTCCAGGAAATAAAAATAAATCTGCTTTTCGTGTCTGCTGATTTCTGTGGTATAAATACTTTCACAGTGACTGACAACAAGTTACCAATGTGATAGCACAAAATTGGGAAGGGATGCATGTAGTTGGCTCTTGCAAGTTGGTGCCAGCCAACACCAGCACAGCACTGCAAATAAGTCATTTTACTATGAATTGTGTCACTCATTTAGTTACATGTAAAGAGCAATACAATGAAACTCCTTGTATCTATGATCCAGCTTCAGTCATACTTGTTTCTAAAGCCTCCTAAGACCTGAAGCTTTACGTGTAAACACCAATGGAAGAGAAAACACACTGATAAATTTGGGCTGCGATGGGACTGGGCATATCAAAGGAGGTTGGATGAATCAAGAGGAGGTTGAAGACATAATTTGGCTGTGTTTTACCTGGAGGCAGCCCTGTTTTACCTGGAGGCAGCCCTATTTAAAGCAACAGCAGAACTGGAATTCCCGCTGTGGCGCAAGGGGATGGGCCGCGTCTCTGAAGCGCTGGGAGGCAGGTTTGATACCGGGCCCATCACAGATCTGTCATTGCTGCAGCTGTGGTTTAGGTCGCAACTGTGGCTCAGATCTGATCTCTGGCCCGGGAGCTCCATTTTGCTGCGGTTCTACAAACGTTTATTGTCTTCTATGCATAGCATATAGAACTGGGTGTTGTGGGACATACAAAGATGAAAAAGACCCAGTTCTTGTCTAGTGTCCTATGTTGGAAAGGGGGCATCTACCATGAGCTGATTGTTTGGACCTGGACAAGAAACTTCATTTTTAGGTATCAATTTCCACATTTGAAAAACCAGGAGACTGTATCCTTGCTAAGGTCTCTTCCTTCATTGCAATTCTAACAACCTCCTTTATGGTTCTAGAGTTATTTGTCCGTCTAGCAATCTAAACTTCATTCCTAAACTACTCATAGTCAACATTCAAACTCACTTTTATTTTTTTATTTTTTTTCTGCTTCATAAACATTTAATGTACATGTGCATTTATATAACAACGGTTATTTCATTGTGAGACTCTGAGGAGCTAGCACAGACCTAACACAATAGCCATACACTTTTGTTAATATTTCAAATGCAATTTGAAAACAATTTTAGGCACATGATTTAATTACAGAAATGGAATAACAAAAACAGAGTCTCCTACCTATCTGTTAACGGAGTAATGACAAGACGATCGGTGCAGCCCAGAAATTCATTCTGGTAAATAAAATCAACGTCTGTAATAGACACCACAGTTTGATCCAAATCTTCCTTAAAATAAAATCTACTCTGTTTGAGCCATTCAAAATCAGTAACTGAACGAATATGCATTTTTACCTTAAAAACATGAAATACAGAGAGATTATACACTGAATTGTGATATCATAAAACAAACATATGGACAGTTTTTATTCACTCATTCTCGTTCATTTAATATAGTCACTGAGTGCCTCTGTGGGCTTGACCCTGCTGGGTGAACAAAGACAGATATGGTTCCTGCCTTCTGAAGCTGACAGGAAAGGACAAAAGGCAAACAGATAAACAAATAACTGCAATAAGGTATGAAAAGAAACTCAGGGTCATGAAATGAGGCAGCAAGAAGTTCTCACCTGGTCTAGGGGGCCTGAGGGAGATGCTTGGAGAAAGAAACACCTAAACTAAACCCTTCATAAAACAATAGGGATTAAGCAGGGAAATAAAACAGAAGCAGTGATAGACCTATGGGAGGGAAAAACACTTTAGATGAAGACCCAGAAGATCTGGTTGGCATGTTCAAGAAACAGAAAGTAAAAGACAGCTGAGGAACCCAGGACTCTGGAGAAGGAGTGAGAGCAGAGATTTCAAAAGGCCTGGGACAAGGCTCCTACCCCATAACAGCTAACTGCCACTCAAGACCACTGGTTAGCGTTCTATTTCCAAAGGAAATTCGAATATCACCCCACTTGACCCCACCCTGCAGAACCTTGCCCAAATCAAGCCCATGGTGCCCTGCTGGACACTATCGATGGAACAGCCATGTGAGTTCCCTGAGGCGTGGTTCTATTCAATCTGGACTTCCTTCACAGTTGGAGCATCTGCTGGAGGAGGTAATCTCACAGACATGACCGCAGGCTGACCCACGAGCTGGATGGATCCAGGCAATCGGAGGCTCCTCAGCCCCTTCCCTGTCCTTGGAATAGACATCCTCCCCACCGTTCCCAGTGGGAGTCGTTCTCAAGGATGCAGTCTTGAGAGAGGAATGTGTTATTGAGAACGTCTGAGTGGCACATGTGACAGTTACAGCCTCTACATAATCTTAGAAGATTCCCCCAGACAAATGAGGAGATCTACTCCTCTTGTGGCTGCCCAAGAGAGGCCTCATAGGTCACTTTCCTTGCTTATTAAAACTGCTATCTTGGAGTTTCCGTAGTGGCTTAGTGGTTAACAAATCCAACTAGGAACCATGAGGTTGCGGGTTCGATCCCTGGCCTTGCTCAGTGGGTTAAGGATCTGGCGTTGCAGTGAGCTGTGGTGTAGGTTGCAGACGCGGCTTGGATCCCGCGTTGCTGTGGCTGTGGTGAAGGCCAGCAGCTACAGCTCCTGTTAGACCCCTAGCCTGGGAACCTCCATATGCCGCGGGTGTGGCCCTAGATAAGGCAAAAAGACAAAACAAACAAACAAATGAACAAACAAAAAATTGCCATCTACCAATCTGAAGTGGCATGTCTCTTTCTTCAAGCTCTACTTGCCCTCTGAGTCCAGGGGCCAGGTTGTAAATTAGCATAACCATAACTCATGACCAAGCCCACCTAAATTATATCACATCCCTGGTTACTGATTTACTGGAACAACTGGTTCAAATCACATCAGAGGATTCCAGACTTTCAAATGCCAAATACGAATATACACGTGCAGTTATTTTAGCTACTAAATACAGATATTTGTAGGCATTGTATAGGCAAAGATAGTTGTGGAAAAAAGGACCAAGCAGACGGAAAGTTTACATAAGTTAGGAAATAGGTATAACTCTTAAATGATCATTATTAGGAGGACTAAGTTATTAATTAGTACACAAAATTACTTTAAGAAAAAAATGATACTTTACCAAGTCATCAAAAATATCTCTCTGATGCACATGGATGGTAATTAGAGTTTCAAACTTCACTCTATCAAACTTGCTTAGGTCATGTGTTGTCTGACCAATTAGAGTATTTAGAATATCCAAAAATTTCTGATTGGTCATTTGCATGATTTTCCTGTCATCTTTTGCATTATTTAAAGCCTCTTCTGAATCATGTGTCCACAACATCTGAATTCCTAGAAGCCCAACCTACAAATCCAACAGACAAATTTGCCAAATGTTTAAAGCACATTTGCAATAAAATTTAGTGATCACTTATTCACAAAAAGGTGAACAGTCTTACTCATTTTAAACTAAAAGAGACAGGCATTTCCCACTCCCCGAAGGGGTAGAAACATTTAAAGTTCTAACTACTGATTTAATTATTTCAATTAGATAGATAAATAATAATTTAAACAATTGCCACGATTATGGAACTCTATATGCGTTATGCAACATGCTTGGGAAACTTTCCTATAGAGGGCCTGAGACCCTACATACCTTCATACAGTGATTTTTCTTTCTCAAGAAATGGAATTAAGAGACTATTTACTGTGTATTTTTCTTCAGCAGAGTTTTTCAAAGGTGTCTTTACATCTTTGAAAAAAAGGATATGCTGCCTCTCTTTTTTCTTAATCTCACACTCTAATAGCCACATCTTTATCTACATGTACTTCTCCGTCTATATATTTTTCTACGAGAGGGGGGCAGTGCAGGGAGAGACAGCGGGAGAAAGCGAGAAGGGGAGAAGCTTGTCTTGTGTCTCCTGATGAAGGCATAATGTAACTGTGAGTGAACTGTCACCTTACAATTTCTGTACCAGGAAAGGAAATACAAGTGGTCAGATCGTGCCCTACCTTCACTGTCTCACTGCAACAACTGTCCCTTTGGGAGATTTAGTTTATCCCCAGAGTCAAGCAACAGATCTAAGATGATTTGGACCAAAACGGAACTCCCCATTTGGCAGAAGATTGAAAGTGGTATGAGCAGCTAGTGGATGCTGCCAGTCATGGCGTTCCATGTGGGTAAAAGTGGGAATAAAACCGTTCCTTATCCCTGCTGCCTCTGGAGCTATAAGAATTTTCCAGCTAGAGCAGTGGCCAATCCTGGGGTCTGCAGGTGAAGATAAATGAAGTGCTTAGCCGAGAGGAGCAATGGATGTCAAGGAAATAGCCACTGTCAGGAAGCTCCCAACAGCAAGCAGGTTCTGACCCCACAGCAGCACAAAGCACAGAGAAACCACACAAGGACAGCAGTGTAAGGCTGCCTGATGTAAAAACCAAACAGACCTGCAGAGCCTGCAAAATCACTGCACAGTGGTACGTTCTAAAAACTGATCTTTAAAATAACTATCTCACTAAATAAAATAAAATGAGTTGCCAAGTAAAGTTTAAATTATGTTTTTCACTCATTTTAAGAAGGCAGGGGACTTAGTGGTAAAAAATGGAGAACATCGCATTACAATTAAAAAACAAAATGAGAATGCTCATTCTCATCAATATTATTTGATGCGTATAAGAAGTACATTAAAAATATGGAAATGGAACACACTAAAATATTCACAGTCATCCTTTCCAGTTGGTGTAAATATGAGAAATTTTTATTTTCTCTTTGATATTTTTCAAAATTTTCCCAATGTTTGCAACAAGGATTCCTTGTGTTCATGACCTTAAAAATGCTTTTGAGAAGAAAGCAGAGGTGAAATTTTCAACAATTTTAGATAAAAAATTAGCACTGTATGGGCAAATTTATTTGGAAAAACTGCTTTCTAAAGATCAATGAAAGAGTAATATATATATATTGAATGAGTACATAGTGAATATATAGAGAACGAATATATACATTCATCGCTCTTTAAAGCAATTTTTCCAGAAAACTGAAATTTGCCATTATAACATTAAGATGTTTATTTAAAAATCTTTGTGTGTGCGTATACATATATATGTGTGCGTGCGTGTACATACACACATGAAAGAAAATTCTGAAAGTTAGTCCGCTTTCCTACTATATGTCCTGTTCAACCTCACTGCTGCTTTGAATTTGCTTTTCAACTTTTCCACCTTTAATGTTATAAATACAAGGGATCAAGCTTTCCTAGGAGAGGGAAAGTATGTTGACTTAGTCTAAGGAGCTGTTTTTCTCAGCTTATCAAATAAAATATTTTATAAACTTTATCACAAAGGAAATGATGATAATAAGAATATCAAAGTTTGCCAAGGATATTGCACAATATAAAAAAACACAATATTAAAATATTCTCTCCAGTGAAGGTTGATTCTCTGTACTTATATCATTGAATAAATAATTTCATATCCTTTCAGCTGTTCTGCTGTGTATGCAATAATTTAGGATTTGGGGTTCACGTTGGGAGGGGCAGTGGGGGAGGCGAAAACTGCCTATATTTTCCTCAGGTATCTCTTGCTCTCTATCTCGTGGATCTCTGACCCAGCTCACAAATCATCGCTTTTCATTTATCTTGGCTGAAAACGTAATGAAACCGCTGGCTCTTCCTTTTCCATATCTAGGTTTAATAATACTTGGCACACGACAGTGCACTCATAAGGGCCACAGGACATGAGAGCTGTTCAAGAGAACACCTGCTCCAGACTCTTCAAAGTCTTCTCTCTTTAAAAAGTTAGTTGCATGAGAAGGCCTCCTTTAACAGATTATGCCAGTTTTTGATTACTTGAAGGGAAAAGAAACAAAAGGCAAGACTGATTTCATTTCAGGAAACGATATACTTGTCCCTTTTACATATGTCCCTTTTCCATACACATATCTATATCTATAGCTGTCTATGTATGGATATAGGTAGGTATTTTTTACATAGAGAGGAGCCTTTAACATATAAGATGAAATGTACCATTAACGGCTTTAGTTGCAGCGTGTATCCTCAGTGACGGGAGAGGAACAGTGGCAAATCTCTTCCAGGGGATAGGATGGGTTGGCCTAGAAAGGTGTAGGTGGACAAGCTGACGGGGGGGCTGCTGCCCTGTCTAGTTCCAAGCTACATCATCACCTTCCACACCATCAGGCCGACTGCCACTGAGTATCCTTTCTCCTTATTTCCATTATTTAAACGTTGTGTGGTCTCACCTGTGCTGGAAAGTGATTGAGGAAATGCAGGAGTTGAAATCCTGAATCGCTGATTTGATAGAAGGCGGATCTAATTATATTATGTAATGACGACATCTGCATTTTTAACAGCTCCAGAAGCCAAATCTCCACAGGACCTTTGGCCATTACGGTATTATCCAACTAAAAAATATATTACAAATTGATAATAACTTGGTATTTTTACAAATGTCACACACTTGATAAGTCATAGTAACTCAATACAAACAATTTTACACAAAATATTTAAAATATGAGTAAAATCAACTAATACTTTGAAGGAACTATAAAGATCACCGGGTCTAAAACTTTCATTGTACAGATGATAAAGTGAGTCTTAGAGAAGTTCAAGGAGTTATCCAAACTAGTCTGTATCAAAGCCAGGGCTGCACAACTAGAACTCAACTCCACCCACCTCCCTTTTGCTCCTTAAGAGAATTGCATTCTCCTCAACCTAAATTTTTAAAAGAAATCCTAATGACAAAATTTTAATAAATTTAAATTACAATGATTTTTTCTCCTTCTCTTGATATGACAGCCATGATACGATCGTAGTCTTTTGCATGAAACGTCACCTCGTTTATGTTGTCAGACACTGCAGGGAGATGTGGCTATAAAAAAGGACAAGACAGCAAACACATCATACATGATGCTAAGCACAAAAGCCATTGAGATGTTTTTAAAAGCCTTACCATTTTTTACATTTATAAAAGTTTAAGAATTTACTCATTGTCTCAAAAAAAAAAAAAAGACTCTTCTTTGACCTCTGACTGATGTAGAGGCTCACTTTTTAAAATCCAGCCCTACAGATCATTTCCTCCAAGATCTACTAAGAGTACTCTTACACCATGGGGACTGGACAGTAACTGTGGCCTTCCTCCAGACAAGGACCAAACCACGTGGTCTCCACCCCCTTCCCTCTGAAAGACAGCTCAGTGCTGCCTTCTTTCCTGGCTCCACCGCTGCCGTATACAGCTGCCAACAAAGAAGGTATTAGTAGCTGTTCCCCAGACTTCTAAACCAGAAATGGCCCTAGGATGGGTGTTTTAGAGCCTTGGCACGCCCAGTTCTCTGTAGCTTTACTCTTCCTCCTGAAAGAACTGCCCTTGGAAATAGCGAAAAGCATTTGAGATGCATTCTGGACAGAAAAAACAAAAAAGGACAAATGCAAACCGCAATCCCTATCTGATCTAAGAATGTTTAGATTAAAATACTCATAATAGGAGTTCCCATTGTGGCTCAGTGGGTTAAGAAGCAGACATAGTGTCCGTGAGGATGAGGGTTTGATCCCTGGCTTTGCTCAGTGGGTTAAGAGTCTGGCATTGCTGCAAGCTGCATGTAGATGGCAGATGTGGCTCAGATCTGAAGTTGCTGAGGCTGTGGTGTAGGCTGGCAGCTGCAGCTTTGGCTGGACCCCACATGCTGCAGGTGTGGCCAGAAAGAAAGAAAGAAAGAGGAAAAACATAATCATACTAATGAATTACATGTAGTGAGCACATACTCTGTTGTCAGATATTTTTCAATGCACTATCTCATGTAATCCTTCTGACAATCCTATGAGGTGGAAATGATTAATATTCTGATTTTATAGCATATTTACAGAAACTGAAGCACAGGAAAATTAAGAAGCTGGCTGAGGTCACCCAGCTGGTGAGTTGCATAATCAGCGACTCTTGCCTCAGGTTCATGGGCTCCAAATACAAAGAAAAAAAGATATTATATAACTAAGATAATTTTTAATACTCTTCTTTCCTGGCTGCACTTTTAAGATGCTAAGTTCATCTTTATTTTTTATTACATAGCCTGTGGGGAAAAGGGACATGACAGATATTTAAATTACATACCTGTATGGTATGGGAATCACTGGCTTGTCCAAGAATTTCTAGGAGAACTGGATCAGATACAAAGAAGAATCTTGGAAACAGTAATCGCTTCTTCTCCAAATACCTTTAAATAAAGTCACACTGTCAAGTGGTCTTTTCCAAATTATTAATTTTGGGTTTTTTGTTTGTTTTTTTAGCCAAGACGCAATCATTAACATCTTCAGTAAGGCGGTAGCAAACACCTATGTTCATTTCCCATTCGCCTCTGAAATGTCTGGCTGGAACCAAGGTCCCGCTCCACCACAGACTTGGGAAAACCAGTGGAAATAAGAAAGTGATTCAGGGCAAGCCTGCCCCATCGTCTACGGTCTTCTTACTCATCAAGAGCCCTCCTGCAACCTGTCCAAGAGTACTGTGAATGTCATGGCTTAAACCCAGGGTGAACACAAATCAGGACATTCTGAGAGTGAAAGGGGAGGTGGGGACAGCTAACCATTAAGCCAGGACAGAGGCCTAAACTTGGACAAACCAGGGTACAACATACTTCAAATAGACACTGAGAATGAACTGCCTTTTCAGAAAATTATCTGTGCATCTGCCCGGCTAACTTCTCTGAGCACACATCTCTACGCCACGCCTGGAATGTGTGGAATGGTAGTCCCCCCAAAAGACAGGCCTGTGTCCTATTCCCTGGAATCTGTGAATGTGGCCTTGCTTGGAAAAAGGGTCTTTGCAAATGTCCTGTGGTTCACGATCTTGAGAAGAATAATCCTGGATTATCCACACGAGCCCCAAATCCAATGACAAATGTCCTCATAAGGGACACACGGGAAGGAGAGGAGCAGGACACATGAGGCGGAGATGGAGACTGAAATTATGTAGCCACAAGCAAGGAAGTCCTAGAACCACCAGAAACTGGACGAGGCAAGGCAAGGGTCTCCCTGAGAGCTTTCGGAAAGCTCAGGTTCAGACTTCTGGCCTCCAGAACTGTGAGAAAACTGTTTTAAGCCACCCAGTTTGCGGTCATTTGTTATAGCAGCCCAACGAAACTAAAACAATGACTTAACTCACCCACCTTCAACTTGCAGGTGTCTTTTATTTTTTTCCTCAGAGAAAGTAAATGTATATGAAGTGCTAAGTTTCCATCACACCTCAACCATCACTACCCAAACCAGAAACGCGGTCAATTCTATTAACTTGTCGATGGGATAAAATACCACCACACATAAAAACAATTACACCCTTTTTAAAAATTTAATTTAATAAAAGGAGTCCCCCCTGTGGCACAACAGCATCAGCAGTGTCTCCGTAACACTGGGACAGAGGTTCGGTCCCTAGGCCAGCACAGTGGGTTAAGGATTGAGCATTGCCCTAGCTGTGGTGTAGGCTGTAACTATGGCTTAGATCTGATCCCTGGCCCTGGAACTCCATATGCTGTGGGATGACCAAAAAAAGAGAAAAAATTTAAACTCTTACCCCGTAAGTGACTTCTGACATACTTCTAACTGTTCGTGTAGATGAGGTAAAAGCTGCCCCATGGTTTCATCTCCAACACAGCAACTAATCACATTGGGATTCTCATGAGCTCTCTGCATTATCTTGATCCATGACTTGTCGATATTCTGAAAACGCTTTGCTTCCTAAAAACCAATCCGTAGTCAGGAAAAGTTGACATTTGGATAACCGAATAAAGCAAAGCCTTCACTTTGGAATTTTCTATAGTTCTTTAAACCAGCCTATTAGTCTCAGGCTACATAATTTAAAGTGGCAAATTTTTTTTCATCTGAATTAACTCAGAACAACAAAAACTCAAAGTCATAAAACTAATTATTGAAATGTTGTGCTGTCACAATGAGGTTTATCACTGATTTGTTTCCTTACACTTAATACATTTTTCAAAGTGCCACATGATTAATTTTCATAGCTATCAACCTAAATCACAAATCGACTCTTTCAGCACCCCAGGTGTTTTGGTTTGATGAGCAAACTGAAGAAGGATGAAAATAATTTGCTCTCAAGATCTTTGGAATAATTAAAGCTTAATAGTACCCCAGGAAAAAGAAAAAGAAAAAAAGAAAGCAGTAAAAGTCCAAAACAAAGCTTAATTTACATGTTTGCAAATGAAAATTTTCTATTTACTGCGGATGATATTAAGCTTTGCATTCAGTTGCAAAAATGTCTTTAGAAACTGGCATAATCTTGCCTCTATTAAAACTCTTCAGTGCACTTTTTAAAGAAATATAACTTTCTGATTAGAAAAGAAAAGATTTATGTTTTTAAAAATGTGTTACAAAGAGAAATCAGCCATTTCAAAATGCTTTCATCCTTTATTTTAAATCTATAGAGATCCCACAGGTATGGAAATTCAAGAAAGCAGCCTAATTTGATAAGAGAAAAGTTACTCTCATAGAATAAAGCTATTAGTAAGTTGCTGGCATTAATTTAAAGGTCCCAATGAAGCTGTTTTAAAGAATTTGTTACAGACTTCTAAGGCTGAGTTTCCTTGCACCGTGTATCTAATCTACTATTCGTCAACTTACTAATTGTTAACTTGTGCTTACAGAATACAGACTATCTTAAATTCTACTCTCAGAGGAATATTATAAATTTAACTCATAGAAGAGATGAACTACCATAATTAATAGCATCATATTTGAATGGACCTCACTTCCTCAGACAACCTGGAGATTTGAAAATATGTGAGCTCCTTTCTACTAGTGTAAATCAAAGGTCAGCACTTTAAAAAAAATTTTTTTTGTAAAGCGCAAAATACTAAATATTTCAAGCTTTGTAGGCTGCTTTTGAAGGCTTTGTAGGTCACTGTTACAACTACTCAGCTCTGCCACTGCAACACTAAAGCAGCCACAGACAGAACATAAATGAATGGACATAGCTGTGTTCCTATGAAACTTTACAACAGGGGAGTGGACCATAGTTTGCAAAACCCTGGTGCAAATAATCAAGACACAACCATATGTCTTCATGTTTTACAAACATGTCTTTGTGAAAACTTTTACAGAGACACATAGACAACACACACCAAATTATTCTATCAGCAATTATAAAAACCGTACTTAAGGAGTTCTGATAGTGGTTCAGTGGGCTAAAGATCTGATGTTGTCCCTGTGAGGACGCAGGTCCCATCCCTGGCCTCAGTCAGTGGGTTAAGGATCCAGCATTGCCACAAGCTGCAGTGTAGGTCGCTGATGTAGCTCGGATCCGGTGTTGCTGTGGCTGTGGTGTAGGCCGGCAGCTGCAGCTTCAGTTCAACCCTAGACTGGGAAATTCCTTATGCTGTGGGTGCATCTGTGAAAAAGAAAAAAAAAAAAAAAACAGATATATTTACCTGAGGTAACTGTTTGGCAATATCACCACCTACAAAGACAGCTTCAAGATAAACCCAAAGGTTCTGGACTACTAGCCACTCTTCAATTATATCTGAGGAAGTGGACAATTTATACACCCAATTCTGGATATTTTTTTTAAATGGAGCATTATATCTAAAAAGTAAGAATGGGAAAGATATTACATTTTAAGAAAGAGTTAAAAAAAAAAGTATGGCCTAACAAAGTAAATTATAGGAGAAACATTCCTTTGACAATGAACTTTTTTTTCCCTAAAAGGCAGTTCCTACTAAACTTCACACATTTAATGAGATGTTTGCATTTCTATGAATAAAACATATAATTATAGTGATTTCACTTACTGTTTCCATGTGGCAATGACAAACTTAGGAAATTTGCCAAGTTCAAATTTGGTAAGAGGTCCAGTAAAGTAATTGTGTTGCTTGCTCCTCGGGGTAAAGGTAAAACAAGGAATATGATGACTTTCCAAGACTCCTGTGAACCAAATCCAAGTGGGGACTTCCCACGACAATAACACATAAGGCACTGTTTGTCGCTGGTCTGTGGAACTACTACCATAGGCTAGGGTCAAGATTGAGGCCTGATGTCCACCACAGATGTGCTCTTCCCACTCACAGACTACTAATTCCACCAGCACTGTACCTAGATTCTGCAGTATTAAAGATCCAGACTTGCTACCCCACAAAAGCCTGGTTCCTGCTTTTTTTACCATCAGGGCTAGCTGAAGGGTTCATAAGTATACAAGGTGTTCAGAGAGCTGGGCACAGCTAAGAAAGACAAGAAACAGAGTGGATGTCATGTGGGAGTGATGGGAAGCTACTGGGTAAAGACCTAATCACCTACAGTTGGATCAAGATGCTGACTTCAGTTTGTGGCAATGGCAAGTTGTGTAGTGGCATTTCCTGGCACTTGTTGAGTAAAATGTTAAAACGTTTCTTTTAACCAGGACAGGGTGACTTGAGGGTGCTCACATACAGAATAGGGTTCTATTGGGTATAGTCTGATGCCTGAGCATAACCCTTCATTTCTACAGAAGCCTCTGTTAAACATGGAGGTATTAAGGAGTTGTACAGAAATTGTCCTAAGGAAGTGGATGAGTGGATCAGGCAGCAAGAGGCATTTTTCTCAACACTCAATTTATAGTGTCCATCTGGCTGTTAGTCTAGAGTTGAAAAGCAATCATTAAGCCAAAACCACCTTCAAAATCACATGCAGGATTTCCCTTAATGGTTCAGTGGAAACGAATCTGACTAGCATCCATGGGAATGCGGGTTTGATCCCTGGCCTTCCTCAGTGCGTTAAGGATCCAGTGTTGCCATGAGCTGTGGTATGGGTTGCAGAAGCAACTTGAATCCCGCATTGCTCTGGCTGTGGCATAGGCCAGCAGCTACAGCTCCGATTCAATGCCTAGCCTGGGAACCTTCATATGCCATGGGTGCAGCCCTAAAAAAAAAAAAAAAAAAAAAAAAATCAGTAAGTGCAGACCAAGATGGTATGGATGAGTATTTCAGGGAGTTGAAGCACCCAGAGCCCAAAATAGTTTCCTGTAGAATTTTTTAAAAAGAGTCATTTTTAATGGTGTTTAACTTCCCAACATAAAAAAAAAAAGGATATCTGAAATAAAATCACTAATGACTGGCTTTTGTCCTTTGGTCAGGTACCTGCATTGCACAACTCTGGGTGATGGAAACTGTTCATGGGTAGGAAGGCCCACGGAGCCCCATGTAATAAGGACCCACCGTGAGAAAGTGTCATCATCCAAGCAATTCAGGTGAGTCAAGCCTCAGACATGGAGATACACAACTTTCTTCTGCAGTCACATCTAGATAGAACTAGAGATCCAGCTGGCACTGCCGGCTACCCGATCAGTCTGTGGTTGGCTCTGGAAGTGGTTTTCTGGATCCACCTGGTGCTGCAAAGTTCTCTAGGAGGATAATCTCCCAGTGTGTTGTGACTTCTTAGATATCCTAATACTCTTTCTTGTAGGGTCTCAACACTGAGTTTACTAGTACCTTAAATAAGCACCATACTACTCAGGTTCTATGCAAGTTAAGGATGAAATTAAGAAAGGCTTCGAATCCTGAATTCACTGGCTACAGACCAGGCTCACATGAATCTACAGAGATCTGAAGGAATTCAGGATGGCATAATTTGAAACGATGAGCAAGTAGCAGCCTGTGAAGTTTAGGAACCACTGAATAGCCAATGGGCACCTTTGCCAGGATTATTCTAATTCCCTGAAAGCAGAGGATGCACCCTAGGAGTTTAACCCTAGCAAGTTCAACCCAGAACTCCCAGAACTAGGGGTTTCATGAGTTAGTACATCATACAAATACAAGACTGCCTCAGGGCCAGAGATGATACAGGATGCTATTTATTAAACAGTGATTCCCTGCCTGGAGATACGGTATTAAAATCTTCATGCACCCTGGACATTGAACCTTGTTAATGACCTCTGAAATAATGTGATATATTTCTTAGATATGTTAGGGTGAAGACCGGTTAAGAATTCCTGGACAGCCAGCCAGAGGATTAGAGAAGGCTAATGCCCAGAGAAGGACCTGGCAGTATACTTAATCTGACTGGGTCCCATTTTCTAATGCTGCACTTGAGATCAGAGTTACTTTTGAGCTGGTTCAGTAGTCCAATGATGGACAGGTTGCCTCACTTATGCTGCAGTGGACCCAGCACAGATATAGCCACTTTTCACCATAAAAATCCAAGTAAATATCAAGCCCCTAACGGTATACTCCTTCACGTGTTGCCAGAACACTTTTCCTAGGCCATTGGGGGAACACTTGAGCAGGTTTAGCCAAGGAAGACGATGAAAAATCAGAGAATGAAAGAGAAAGAAGATAAGAATGAAGATGTTATTGTGGTAGAGAGTCAAGGTGTTCAGCAGATGAGCTGCCAATTTGGAGGAGAATAATTACAATGGGGCCCACGAAGAAAAATAGGAAGAGGAGATGAGTACCATAAAAGAAGAGATGGAGGCCATGATTATTAGGGAAAATAGGTTGTTCATATAAGGACAGCAGAATTCAGCACTTTAGTTCAGAATTTTGTGTTGCGCCACAGGTACAAGACTGGGCTTTCACCTGAAATTATATAACCCTAACTACAAAATCAAAACCTTCCCCTGAAAATTATAAAATTATCTGTTGTTGACATAGAGAACAGAGTTGTGGTTTCCAAGGGAGAGGGCAGTAAGGGACAGATGGACTGGGAGTCTGGGTTTGATAAACGCAAACCATTACATATGTAAGGGATAAACAACAAGGTCCTACTATACAGCACAGGGAACTGTATTCAATATCCTGAGATAAACCATAATGGAAGAGGATATGAAAAAGATATATATCTGAAAAATACATATCTGAATCACTTTGCTTTATAGTAGAAATTAACCTAACATTGTAAATCAACTACACTTCAACTTAAAAAATAATTTTAGGAGTTTCCATTGTGGCTCAGCGGTAACAAACCCAACTAGTATCCATGAGAACACGGGTTTCATTCCCGACCTCGCTCAGGAGGTTAAGGATCCAGCATTGCTGTGGCTGTGGTGTAGGATGCAGACACGGCTCACATCTGGTGTTGCAGTGGCTGTGGTGTAGGCCAGCAGCTGCAGCTCTGATTTGACCCCTAGTCTGGGAACCTCCATATGCTGTGTGTGTGGCCCTAAAAAGACACACACACACACACACACACACACACACACACACGAATAATAATTTTTAAAATAAGTAAATAAAATAAGGTTACCTGTTGTTTAGTAAGGAACCTAAGACCATTAAACTATCCTCCATCAAGGTGATAATCTCTCCTGATTCAGTTCCTTTGAGCAGGAGCTCTCCCTTTCCCTTAAATGCTGCAAAACTCAGGTTCTGGTTGGTCCAATTCTCAATCACCTGAGTCAGCTTGGCTTCAATATCCTTCTCCTTAATGGCAGATATGCAAATATCCTTCAGAGGGAAATAAAAGACTATGTCATGACATTTTCAATGATAAATTAAGTGCACTGTAAAAATCAATTTTTTAGCTTGGCCTAGAAGCCGTTGGGTCATATTATGGCCAATAAAACCAAGGCTCGAGATCATTCTGTTGCAAGTTCAAATCAGAACTTTCTGGTACTCTGACTACTGACTCTTTTACTATGCCAGGAGATAATGGAACTTGTCATCATGTTTCTTGTTTCTATTTTTAATTGGTGTTTTTCAGCCAAAATGGAGAAAACTGCAGCTGCTCTCTCAGTGGCTTGCTATGAGAAGTAAATGAGAATAAACATGAGATTCTTTTGAACTCTTTAAAGTAACATATAAACATTGCTATATCCCTGTCTGTTTGGGCCCTAAGATGAATATCTCTCTTGATACAATCTATTTTTAATGGGTCTTCCTGTTTTTCTGAGAATCTTTGATATCAAGGTCTGACAAGAGCAAATAAAAGATATTTTCCCCAACATGCCTCAATTGATTTTCATACTTAGACTCACAGAATCTCAGAGATGGGAAGGAACACAAAGGTGCAAGCAATTTCCACAATCAGAACACAAAAAAGTATAATAAGTGTAGTAAGAGCGGCCTAAACCATTGTGAGTTCTGAGGAGGGAGAAATGACTTTTGCCTGCAGACTGGAGGAAAAGCTTCACTGAAGAGGGAGCACGTGTGAATAAGTGGGATTCCAACTGGGAGAGAGAGAGGACATTTTATATGAAGGGAAAAGGCTTCCTTTAGAGGCACTGAATGACATAACAGTAAGACTCCAGCTTGTTTAATACCAGAGCAGGTGGGGCCATGAAACACTGAGAATCTGTTTTGGGGTACAAATAGTTAATAAGTGAATCCTAGAATCCCTTGGATTTGTAAAACAAAGTTTTCAAAGCACAGTCTATGGGCTATTTTTTTTTTTTTTTGGCTTTTTAGGGCTGCACCTGTGGCATTATGGAAGTTCCCAGGCTAGGGATCAAATCGGAGCTGCAGCTGCCAGTCTACACCACAGGCAAGGCAACACCAGATCCAAGTTGCATCTGTGACCTACACCACAGCTCATGGCAACACAGGATCCTTAACCCACCAAGTGAGGCCAGGGATCGAACCCGCATCTTCATGGATACTAGTGGGGTTTGTAACCTGCTGAGCCACAACAGGAACTCCCTGAATGGCTATATTCTTAAGTGTAAAAACCTAATTATAAAAGTGAGGTTGTCCCCCCAATTTTTTTATATTTGAATGACGTTTATAAACAAGACAAAAATGCTTTGAAAACAAAACTTCTGGTGTACATTTATATAATATATATGTGATTTACAGTCATGAGGTGAAGCTCTCTGCCTCCAAAAACATGGAATAAAGTATAAAACATAAAAGGAGAAAGTAAAAGACAAACATAGTCAGGCTTAAATACAAGATAAACACCTCCATGAACCAGAAGTAGAAAAGATATGCAAGTCAGTGTGTGGAGCTGAAACCCAGGCCTGCGGGCTCTGGTCAGTGGGGGCCAAGCCCTAGGTTCCTATGGGACAGAGGAGACTAAAAGTGGTCAGTATGAGAGGGACCATCAGGACTATGGTCTAGAGCCCTTCATTGTAGAAGGAGGCTGCCTTCAACTGCCATCTGGGCATCTAGATTAAATGAACCTATCGACCTGGGGGAATCAGAGCTGTAGCCGAGGTCTACACCACGGCCACGGCAACACCAGATCCAAGCCTCATCACCTACGTGGCAGCTCGCGGCAATGCCGGATCCTTAACCCACTGAGCAAGGCCAGGGATCAAACCCGCAACCTCATGGCTCCTAGTCGGATTCATTAACCACTGAGCCATGACAGGAACTCCTATTTGTACAATTTTTAGAAAAGGAAAAAGAGACACTATTTAACAGACCATTTGTAAAACCTTATAATCTTTTCTTAAAAAGAAAGAAATGGAGAATTATATTCCAGCCAACCTAAGGATTAAAACTTGGGAAATAGGTAAGATCTTATAAACTTATATACCTCAATGTCATCCTTATTTTTAAGGAGTGGTGCTTCCATAATGTTTCTAAGACAAAAAGAATCAGATTCCACGTCAAACGGGGTTCCAGTTAACTCAGAGATTCGATCCCAATGTCTCTGTTTCATTGCCTTATTGGTCATCATTTCTAGTAGAGGACATGACTCACTGAAATCATCAATTCTTTTTTTCAGATCTAAAAAAGCTTGCCAATCTTTAAGTCCCTTTGGCAGTTTACGACATCTTTCAGGAAAAAAAGAAAAAGAAAAAAATTATTTCATCTACACATTTCTTTGAAGAAGGTGCTATGAATATATAACAACAGATCACAGAATAAATTCATTTGTGAAATATCTAAAGGATCTTAAGAAGATAGGCACTATACAAAGGTAAATTTAATTCAACTGAAACCCACCTGTTCTGAAACTCCTGAAGTTCTGCATTAATTTTTTCAATGTCTACATCTCCCCAAAGTATTTCATAATAACCACTAATATTGCCCATTACAGTATCATATAGTCCATACAGCTTCTGCAGCAAGTTGAGTTCCTTTCTGGGAAACCAAACAGTTAAGTCATTACATAATATACATTTAAAAAATAAATTCCATTATTGCATAGGCAGAATTAATCCAAACGTTTCATACATTATGTGTATAATGTTTTACACAACCCAACATGAATACAAACCTGGAGGTTTCCAAACAAAGACTTTATTTAAGCTTCATCTACTAGGTCAAGTTTATAGGTCTCAAATATTACAAGTTATACTATGATGTGACATTAACAAATGGTTTGATTATTACCATACAAATCACCGCAAATAATGTGACCAAAACTTAATAACAAGATCAAAGCCAAGGCTAAGGTTTTTCTTAGATTTTTTTTTCTCAAACGCAAGCTGGATTTTTTTTTTTTTTT
>PVHT021183524.1:2767796-2813783 GCA_004024745.2 Catagonus wagneri
CTATTTCTTTGGAATGAGCCGGCTGTTATCTCAGTGGTACTCTGAGTGTTCTCTGTGAGAGTGTAGGAATGGCTAAGGTCTACAGTGGGAGCCTAGCCTCTACGCTCTCAATTGCAGGAAGGTGGCGCTGTCCACTCCTAGTTGCCCGGCCCTGGGAAGTGATCGCGAGCTCTAGGCAGATCTACCAGGTGCCTTAAGCATTTGGTAATAGCAGCAGCAGGAAGTATGATTTCCCCTGGGAGTGAGAGCCACGGAAAGCTGGTGTTCGACTGCAAAGTCCTCTTTGAGGTGACTGGAACCACAAGCGGTACCCGTCAGAGGCTGGCTCAGCAGGCTGGCGTTTGTTCCACCCTTCCACTGATGCTTTCTCGTCTGTTGGGGCGGGCGGCAGCGGCTGGCGCCGGCTCCGCTCCTCTGCGAAAGCTAGCTCTGTGTGGTCGCGTACTGCTCCGCCCGCCAGAGCTACCAACTCTGTGGGCTGATGCAGTCTGCAGGCGTATTCTTAAGCTATTGTGCCAAGGCAGGAACTCTGCCTTGCTGGAATTTTATGATTATGTCCGCCTTTAAGTCTTGCTTTAAACATTACTTTCCTACCAAAAGCTATCTCTCAAGTGCCCCAATGGAGCTATATCCGAAACAAGAATAAAAGGTAGGATTTCAGGGCAAACTAAAGGAAAACTTTGTTATGTAAAAACACCAAAATAATAGACCACTCAACAGAGCTGGTGGATTCTCTCAGGAATTCCTCAGCCCTTAGCATACCATGAGGGTCCACTGAATCCAATGTTAATTTTTAAGTTTATTTCTTGAGAAGTTCCTATTATTTCTAAGGATCGAGAGTCACAACATTTATTACTTATTATGGATAAGCAGAGACCAAGGATAAAATCTGCTTATGTTTTTGACACAGTAAAGCTCATTCTATCTTGTGTTGACCTAAAACAACAGACTTCCAGTTATTTCTCCAGGAAAAAAAAAATAGGTTTATTCGGGATTGGCAGAAAATTTCAGTTCAGGGTCTGTGACCACGGCGAGCCATATACAAGTCCCAGAATGGCCAGGGAAGGAGAACTGTTTTATAGAGGGGAATAAGAAGTTGGAAGGGTTACAGTAAACACAAAGGTTATGGCTTTTCATTGGCTGAGTTGTTGCCAGGAAATAAGAGGAGTCTTTCCTCCTGTTAGGCTCTGCTAACTTTGCAGAGCATGACAGCTCCCCCCTCCTGGTCTCCCAACTCTGTTTCTGTTCATTACTTTTTTACACTTGCAGTCATCACAAGGGGGCACTGGACCCTTTTATAAATCTAAGATACATTCTGGAAGCTGAGTTATCTTTTTTGTAATTCGTGTTTCATTTTTCTAATTCATCATCCTAAAAATTATTTCAGTATTAATCACTGAATATTCCCAATTATGCTAAAAATGACTAAAATAATGAGAAAAAAATGAATGATGACATCTCCTATAAGGATGATGCAATAGTGAAAAAATAATCACTGTGGCATTGTCCTTCAAATTTCTTATTGAGTGGCCAAGATATTGCATCATCTCTCAAGAAAATACTGAAAAACAAACCCGGGAGACATCATTTTTGTGTTCTTTTGACTTCCGTTTAGCTTTCTCTTAATATAATTAAGAATTCAGTACTTTTCATTTTCTATCTAAAATACCAAAAAAAGTTTTAAACAGAAAAGAAACAGAAAGCAGCACTCTAAACTCTAATTTTGATAGTGAAACTGACTGTGTAAATGAAATCTCAGACCTCTGAGTCTTTAGATGATGATAACCTATATATGGATTTTTAACTCACTAATATATGGGTGAAAAATATATGACAAAAGAGTCAAGGGCTTCATTGTGCAATATTTTTCAGCAAGAGCCTAGACCATCCCATTTTGTAAAAAAGGTAAGTGACAGTGTTCTTTCATTATTTATGATGTTTGCGTAAATTTTATTTGATACATTCCCAGAGAGGACTAATGTTGAAGACAGATATGTATTCAAAGGAAACAGACAATGCAAAAACGAAAAAAAAACAGTTAATTGAACTGATCATTCAAATTTAAAAGTAAAGATTTTTGTATTTATAATGCAAACGGGATGGTGATCCCCTCTTCAACAGAATGTTTTTAACATTCTGAGTTTTAATGATGTGAGTGCAAGAAAAAAACATAAGTGATGATAAGCTAGATGTTACTGGAGATAGAGTTGAAACCTGGAATCAGTGTTCACAGGATGGGTGTGCTCCGGGTTCATGCATACCAGCTATTGAGCTATATTCAAAAAATGGTCTTGGGAGTTCTCATTGTGGCTCAGCAGTAATGAACCTGAAAGGCATCCATGAGGATGCTGGTACAATCTCTCTCCCCGCTCACTAGGTTAAAGATTCATGAACTATGGTGTAGGTCAAAGATGAGGCTCAGATCCCGAGTTGCTGTGGCTGTGGTGTAGACTAGCAGCTGCAGCTCCGATTCAACCTAGCCTGGGAACTTTCATGTGCCACACATGTGCCCCTAAAAAAATAAAAATAAATTTAAAAAAGCAAAAGTTGGTCTCCATTTTGTGTATAGACATCTTCAACCCAGAACATCATGGAGTAAAAATTTGGGTCTTAACTGCTTAAATTCTTATTACATTTTCTAATAAAACTTGTTTTCACTATTCCTTTATTCTTACTTCTGAAAATCATTCACATTTACTTAAAAACATAAACACTTAAAAGGGTTGGTTGGTCCAGATGGTAGACGAAGATGATTAGTTTTCTAGAATACTGAAAGTTAAAACACCGATCCTCAGACCAAGGGTGCAAAAGAACTAACCAGGGAGTTTATAAAAATGCAGATTTGCTAGGACTCAGTCCCAGAGATCCTGATTCAATAAGTCAGGGGAAGGGACCAGACAACTGCAACTCTAACACAAATGACTATTTTTAGCAAAAGAATACAAACCATCTACCCTAAATGGTTGAAGAATTCATTTATCTTCAGACAATTTCATGTCTGTTTTGCCAAAATATTTTCATGCTGGGACTTTGAAACAAGTCAACATATGGTTCTAAAGCCAAGATCCTAACAAACTAATACCACTGTTTTAAATTTGCCTTTGAGTCTATGGCCATACCACCCTGAACATGTCCAATCTCATCTAATTTTGCTTTTAGAGAAAGTTATATTTAAAATTCTATTAAAATATACTTCTTTAAATCCTAGATCCACAGTTTAAAATCAGTTATTACTGGAGTTACCACTGTGGCAAGTGAGTTAATGATCTGGCTTCTCTCTGTGGTATTTCTGGTTCGATATGCAGGCCCTAGTACACTGGATCAAGGATCTCACGTTGCTGTAGCTGTCAGAGATATCCAAGCAAACGCGGCTTGGATTTGATCCCCCATCCAAGAACTTCCAGAGGCCACAGGTGTAGCCAACAAAGGGAGGAAAAAAAATCATTACTGTTTAAAATCACTTAAGTTCCTTGGCCTTCCATCTCCACCAATTCTGTCTGCCCAAGAGGGAAAAGCACTTAGCATTAGTGCAGTATGGAGAAAGCAAGAGCCAAAGATGGCTATTCCTCTAAATAGATAAAAGTTACCCAAAATTGCAGTGCTTCTGCACAATTATTGACACTATCCAAAAATTGTGAAAAGAAAAAAAATTAAGCACAGGCTAAATATAAGCCATGATCACCCAGAATTTTTGCAGTGTATTTTCTATTCCCCTAGAACATCTCTTTTGTATATGGAAACTGTATTCAATGGGTCAGAAATAGCCGGGAAGGAAGAGACTATTTAGGAGTTTGCTAGGCCAGATTCTTCTCTGAATGATAAAAGATTTAATGGTAACATGATTCTTCTAATGGACAGTATCAATTATTTGCATATAACACTTGCCAGTTTCTAAACTTACCTGGTTTTGTGTAAAACCTCATAGTCAGTCACAGGCAAACCAAAAAGTTGTTCACCAGATGAATATGTAACAAATTTCCTCCATAGATCATCAAAATTGGCCTATAAAAAGGTTTTTAAGTTACAGCAAGATATAATTAATTCAGACCTATTAAAGCAGAATTTATTATAATAAGAATAAATGCTACACTGAAGTTTATTTAATAATATCTATGAAACAAGGATTTGTGAAACAAATTTATACTGATACTAAGCTATCAAAGGAAAAGTCAAACACTTAGGAAAATTTTCTTTCAAACATTCTGAAATTACCTATTTTATATAAAATTATTTCCTTAGTAAATTAAGTGGTCCCCAGATATGTATTTCATACTCCTATAAATACATCTGAAAGAAATGAAACTGCATTTAAAAAATTCTACCGAATTGAGTTGTGATCATTTTTGTACATCTGTAATTGTAATAAAATTCATTAAGCAATGGAAAAAAGAAAAAAACAAAGAGTTGAGGAGCTCCTGGAGGCAAGAATAACAAAGGTATAGAAAGGTTAAGTAACTTGCCCCAGACTGTGTGGCAGGTATGTGGCTGCACAGGCTTTAAGGTCATTGTGTAACGTAAAGAACATATTAAACTGCTTTGAGATATTTGTCAATAAAGTCCTCAGGAAAAATTTTTTTAAAAATTATATAATTCATACTTTTTCACTATTTTAGACTGGTCATTTCTCCTATAGGGTTCAAATGAATGAAGCATTAGTAAAATTCATTCAATTTTGTTTTCTCTACAAGCAATAAAGAATCTGTGGAGTTCCCGTCGTGGCTCAGTGGTTAACGAATCCGACTAAGAACGATGAGGTTGCGGGTTCGATCCCTGGCCTTGCTCAGTGGGTTAAGGATCCGGCGTTGCCGTGAGCTGTGGTGCAGGTTGCAGACACTGGAGAAAACAGGATAGACAGGAGGATGGGATTAACACACACACACCACCATATATAAAATAGATAACTAACAAGGACCTACTGTACAGCACAGGGAGGTCTACTCAATGTTCTGTAATAACCTATATGGGAAAAAAAGGATGGATATATGTGTATATATAACTGATTCACTTTGCTGTAAACCTGAAGCAAATACAACATTGTGAATCAACTACACTCCAATAGAATGTTAAAACAAGAAAACAGGATAGAGAATGCGAACAAATAGCAAAATTCCCTGATGCTACTAAGGGGCAAGCTTACATAAAAATCCACGAATTTGCAAAATATTAATCCAAGCGGGTGTGTGATTTTTCTCTAGATGTGCTCAACGATCTGAGTGTAGAAAAAGATGATGACCGGTTGGCCTGGTCCAGTGAGTATTGTAATCTGATGTAGGACAAAGGACCCGGGAGGTTTAAAGTGTTGGATAGAGAAGTAGGAAAAATAATGGATACCGAGGAAAGACAGGGAAACTGTTGGTCAATATGTAAACTATTTTGATACATTTTATTACTCTATGACTTTTTTTATCACTCATACAAATGAGACGCTTGAAACTGAAGTAAGATACACACTCAAGTTCAAAATCAAAGTCTTGTTCCCTAAAAACACAGAGGGCTACTCTATGCAGAAGAGCATGGAGGGATGTAAGAGAAGGTATCAATTATTCTACATAGTGGATGCGAATACAATTCAAATCTAGGCACTTGAAATAGTAACTTTTCCATTGTCAGGTAAAATGCATAAATTTCCCTCAAAAATCATTGTAAAGAATAATGACACGTTGTCAACATGACCACATAAAAAAGTAGTTCTACCTGAAATATCTGGAGCCTGTTGCTAGCTTCTTGGGGTGGTATATTTGGAACCATGGGTCCTTCCTGTAATGAACAATATCATCTCCATTTTAATTTTTAATCATATGTATTTATCGGTTTTTTAAGTTTACCTATTATTTCCTTTTACACAAACATGATTTTTAATTTAAATGGTCTAATTTTGTCCTGTACATGAAGCTTTATATTTTGTAACAGTTTTACTGAGCTATAATTCACATAACACGGCCCACTCATTTGAAACTTATAATTCAATGGTTTTTATTACATCCACAGAGTTGTGCAACTGTTCTCACAATAAATTTTAGTACATTTGCATCACTCTTCATTTTGAAAGGACCTTGACATAGCTAATAAAAAATGTGATTAAATTACATTTTATATGAAGTTTGTAACGCAAGAGCTCTGTTTCAGTTCCTTTATGATGATAACTTATGATGCTGTGGGTGTGAATCAGAATAACTGATACAGTGTGCTAACAACAACCTCCTTTCACTAACAGTTCAGCCCAACATGGAAACAGAGACACAAGTTGAATACTTGGAAGAAGTAAAATGTGGTCTCTGGTGGCCATGAGCCAAAGAACAGTTGCAAAAAAGATGGTAGGTGGTCTGTGCAATCATGAATATTATAGCTACGCTAAATAATAGACTAGATTGCCAGTATAATAGAATAATGCAGCAGTAAAATCTAACCTTAAAGAGTAAGTTTAAAAAGCATTATAAGGAGCTCCCTCTGGGGCATGGTGGGTTAAGAATCCAACTGCAGTGGCTCAGGTCATGCAGAGGCACAGGTTTCATCCCCGGCCTGGTGCCATGGGTGAAAGGATCCAGCACTGCCACAGCTAGGACACAGGTCACAGCTGTGGCTTGGATTCAATCCCTGAAATGGGAACTTCCATATGCTGTGGGTGGGGCCATAAAAAAAAGAAAAAAAAGGTGTTATAAAAGTAGTGCCAAGGATTTAAATTATTTCATGATTCCAGATCTACTGTGACCACTAAAACAAAGTGGAATGTGTTAGAGGACTAAATCCAACTTCTGAGTTTAACGTCAAAGGGATTAACCATTCATTATCTGTCATTACACCAGGTTGAAGACTCTGTGGGACTGACCAAGGATAATATTTATTACTTACTTTCAATGACTCTTTTGGTTCTCTAAGAGTTAGAGGAAAAAAAAATCAGTTGCATAAAACCCTGCTATTAGGGCATTTAGAGTTTTACAGGCTTCCAACAACTATATTACATTTTCAGTTATGAGTATTCCGGCCCTGAGAAAGAACAAAACCAGACCGTTTCCCCCTTCCACAATCTCCAGAAATGTTGCTCCTTTTAGCAGTTAAATATTTCTTCCTCTATAAAACATGCTTAAAAGATAGCATCAAACATGCAAAGATAGCTTCTTACATACAATGTACAAATCACAGTGTATTTCTCAGGGTTCATCACTTTCATCTCACATAAACATACCACCGGACATCTCAACACACAGCATGCAAATACTTAAATTACCGTCTCATATGCTTCAGCAAAGTTCATTACATCCTCACGAAAAACTTCCACGGAGTCAAGCAGACTACTTTTAAACTTTGGCTGAACTTGAACAAGTTCATCTTGTACAGAGACCTAGATTAAAAAAATAATATACAAGAAGTAATATATTTAAATGAAAACTACAATTCTTTTCCAAACAAGTTTATCTCACATATCTCCTATGAGTAAGGAAGTCTCTGCAAAGTTCTTTGTAAAAGCAAACTAACAAAAAAAATCCCACAGAAATAAGCAATCTGCATACACCAACAGGAGACTCAAATCATTCTAGTTCATGACCCAAGAGGTAGAATTACCTAACTGCCATTAAGAGAGTTTTCTGGCTGACCCAAATAGGCCATTGCTATGGCCAGGGTAACAGTACAACTAGGGGCCTAGTCTGGGTCCCATGCCGTCTCTGGGACCAGGCCATGGCTTGGGATTGGCCATCTCTTGAAGGTTCATATGGTTGCAGTAACTGGACCAGTTCCCCATAAGAAAATGGTATTACTCTAGGTATCTAAAGAAATTAGCAAATATCCTCCACAATTGTCCTCAAGGCTTCTGCTTAAACCTTCAGTCATAACAGCTAGCATTTAATTCAAGCTTACTATCTGCCAGGCTCTTTCCATATGTTATCTCCTTCTACCCTCACAACCACCCTGTGTGGTAAATACCAATATTATACCCATTTTACAAGTGAGAAAACCGAGGCACAGAGAGACGAAGTAACTTTCTCAAGGTCCCAGCACCAGAACGAGACAAGGTCAAGATTTAAAACCTGGCAGTGTGGTTCTAGGGCTCCCACCTTTTTTTTTTTTTTTGTCTTTTCTAGGGCCTCACCCACAGCATGTGGAGGTTCCCAGGCTAGGGATCTAATCGGAGCTGTAGCTGTGGGCCTGCGCCACAGTCACAGCAACATAGGATCTGAGCCACATCTGCGACTTACACCCTCATGGCAATGCCAGATCCTTAACCCATTGAGCGAGGCCAGGGATGGAACCCGCAACCTCATGGTTCCTAGTTAGATTCGTTAACCACTGAGCCACGATGGGAACTCCTAGGGCTCCCACTTTTAACTGCTCACAATAGCATCTCCCTGCATCGGAACACATATTATTTCATTTTTTTTTCAGTGCCGCACCTGTGGCATATGGAAGTTCCCAGGCTAGGGGTCAAATCAGAGCTGCAGCTGCCGGCCTACACCACAGCCACAGTAAGCCAGGATCTGAACCGCATCTGCAACCTACACTGCAGCTCACGGCAACACCGGATACTTAACCCACTGAGGGATCGAGCCCACATCCTCATGGTCAGGTTCATTACCACTGAGCCACAGTGGGAACTCCCATATTTCTTAAAATAACTATAGTAAAGAATGGGTCAGTGGATTTATTACTAACAGTTAAAGAGATACGTAAACCCAAGTGAATGCTTTCTGGTAAACAATAACAGAAAATTGGGCTTCACTACATCTCAATGGAGGGCTCCCTATCGTCTACCTAAGACTCACTCTCTGGACTAACCAGCAAGTATTTTTCAAAATAAGTTCTTAGTCAATATTGAATACGAATTTAAATAGAAATAAGTCTTAAAATGTTATTTTATGTACATTATTTCAGATGATCCTCATAATCACATTTTTTAAATTCCTAAAATATTCCTAAATGACCACATGAAATTGAGAAACAAAGGTTATTAACTTGCATAAGACCACCCAATCAGCTGGTGGCAGAGGTGGAATCACAAGTCATGACGCAGTTTCACCTCTGTGTCCTTACTGCTGTGCTTTGTTTCACTCTCAGTGACAAATAAGCAGAAAATTTTAAGCCAACGTTAATTCATATCCAATTAAAGTTTCAGTATAATAAAAGAATCTAGACCCTCCCCTGGAGTTCATTTTTAATGTCAAAGTATTTACCAACATCAAAAACGCTTAGAGAGGGAGTTCCTGTCATGGCTCAGCAGTTACAAACCTGACTAGCATCCATAAGGATGCGGGTTTGATCCCTGGCCTCACTCAGTGGGTTAAGGATCCGGCATTGCTGTGAGCTGTGGTATAGGTCACAGACATGGCTCGGATCTGGTGTTGCTGTGGCTGTGGCATAGGCTAGTGACTACAGCTCCGATTGGACCCGTAGCCTGGGAACCTCTATATGCCAAGGGTGCGGCCCTAAAAAGACAAAAAAAAAAAAAAAATGCTTAGAGAGGAATTTATATCTATAAATGTCTATATTAAAAGGTAAAATGGGAGTTACCACTGTGGCGTAGTGGGTTAATGATCTGGCTTGTCTCTGTGGCAGTGCTGGTTCGATCCCCAGCCTGGCACAGTGGGTTAAAAATCCAGCATTGCCACAGCTGTGGTGTAGGGCACAGCTGTGGGTTGGATGTGATCCCTGGCCTGGGAACTTCCACATACCCTGGGTGTGGCTGAAAAAGAAAAAGAGAGGAAGGAAGGGAGGGAGAGAAGCAGTGGGTGAGGAAGAAAGGATGGGAGGGAGGGAGGGAAAAGAAAAAAGATCTCAAACCAGTAATCTAACCATCCGCCTAAATAAACCAGACAAAGAACAAACTAGACCCAAAGCAGGCAGAAGGAAGAAAATAATAATAAACTGAACACAAATAAATGATATAGAGAATAGGAAAACAATAGAGGAAATCAACAAACTAAAAGTTTCTTCTTTGCAAGGATCAATAAAATTGACAAAACTTTGCGTAGTCTAACCAAGAATAAAGGAGAAAAGGACTCAAATTACTAAAATTAGGAAAGAAAGGAGGGACCTCACCACCTACTTTAGAGAAATAAAAAGGATTAGAAAAACACACTCAACAACATGAACAGGCACTCTACAGAATAGGAGAAAATATTTGCAAATCATACATCTCATAAGAAGTTAGCATCCATCATATATAAAGAACTCCTACAACTCAACAACGAAAAACAAAAAAACCCAACTTAAAAACACGCAAGGGGCTTACATAAACCTTTTCCCAAAGATGATAAGCAAATGGCCAATATGCATATGAAAATACTGAACAACATTTTTCATTACAGAAATACAAATCAAAACCACCTGACCCATTAAATGAAATGCCACCTCACCCAATAAGATGCCTACTATCAAGGACACAGAAGATAATGAGTGTTAGTGAAAATGTGGAGAAATTGGAATCCTTGTGCACTGTTTCGGTAAAAGTGTAAACTGGTGCAACTGCAATGGAAAACAGTATGACAATACTAAAATTTTTTAAATAGAATGACTATATGACCTAGCAATTCTATTCCTGGGTATAGATCCAAAAAAACTAAAAGTAGGGTCTCAAAGAGCTATTTGTACACCCATGCTCATGGCAGCATTATTCTCAGTAGCTAAAACATGGAAGCAACTCAAGTGTCCACTGATGATGGGTGAATGGAATATTATTCATTTAAACAGGAAGGAAATTCTGATGCATGTTACAACATGGATGAACCTTTAGGATATTACGCTAACTGAAGTAAGCTAGTCACAAAAAGACAAATATTGTATGATTCTCCTTATGTGAGGTACCTAAAGTAGTCGAATTCATAGAGATAAAGTAGCATGGTAGTTTCCAGGGGCTGGGGAAAAGGATAAATGGGGAGTTGTTCTTTAATGGTTATAGAGTTTCAGTTTTGCAGGATGAAAATGTTCTGGAGACTGGTTGCACAGCAATATGAATACACTTAACACTACTGAACTCTACACTTAAAAATTATTAAGATGATACATTTTAGGTTATATGTATTTTACCACAATTTCTTTAAACTTAGTACAAAGCTATAGTAATCAAGACTAGCATCGGGGTAGACATATGGATCAACAGAATAGAATTGGGAGTCCAAAAAATACCCTCACATTTAACGATTAATTGATTTTCAATAGGGTGCCAAGACAATTCATTGTTGAAAAGATAGTCTTTTCAACAAATGGCACTGAGTCAACTAGATAGCTACACGCTTTTACATGATGCTGGGCCCTGAACTCACACCATACACAAAAATTAACTCGAACTTTATCAAAGACCCCATGTAAGGGTAAAATTATAAAACTCTCATAAGAAAACATAGTAGTAAATCTTCATGACCCTGGATTAGGTTACGGTTTCCTATATACAATACCGAAACACACACAAGGGGGAAAAAAAAGACAATTTGGACTTTATCAAAATTAAAAACTTCTGTATTTCAAAAGTCAAAAAACTCACAGAATGAGAGAAAATATTTGCAAATCATTTGGTAAGGGACTTACATCAGAGTCTATAAAGAACTTTTACAAATCAAAAATAAAGAGACAAGGGTTCCCACTGTGGTCACCAGGTTAAGAAACCAACATAGTGTCCATGAGGACGCAGGTTTGATCCTGGACCTCACTCAGTGGGTTAAGGATCTGGTGCTGCCACAAGCTGTAGCATAGGTTGCAGATGTGGCTTGGATCTGGCATTGCTGTGGCTATGGTGTAGGCTACCAGCTATAGTTCCAATTCGACCCCTAGCCTGAGAACTTCCATATGCCACAGATGCGGCTATAAAAAAAAAATAAAAAATAAAAATAAAGAGACAAATAACCCCATTTTAAAAAAACAAGCAAAAGATTTAAATTTAACTCTCTCCAAAGAAGATCTACAAATGGCCAATTAGCGGGTGTAAAGATGCTCGTCATTAGCCACTAGGAGAATGAAGTACTGGTACATGAGATCTCAATATGGATAAACCTTGACAATATTACGCTAAGTGAAAGAAGCTGACCACAAAAGACTGCATGTTATACAATTCTATCTATATTAAATGTCCAAAAAAAGCAAACCCATAGAGACAAAAAATGGACTAGCGGTTTACAAGAGGATGGGGTGAGGAGAATGAGGAGTGATTACTAATGGGCATGGGGTTTCTTTTGGGGTGACAAAAAATATTCTGAAATTAGATGATGATGGTTGTTGTGTGCTCTGTGAATATATTAACAATCACTGAAGTGTATACTTTGAAATGGTAAATGTTACAGTATGTGGATTATACCTCGATACAGCTATTAATACGTATTAAGCTGTTTTAAAAAGTTTGAAATGTATTTTCTGGAGATAGTAACTTAATGAAAAAAGGAATTAAATTTATACTTACAGCTTTGCTCTGCAATTTGTTGAAAGAATATCTCAAGGTATCAACTGCTTCTGACTCTTCTTTGGTTACTTCAACTTCAAATCTGTTTAAAATAGCATAAGCTTCCTGTGGAATGAGAAAAACATCACAAGGAATGTAACTGCCAAATGATTTAGATGCCTCCTAGAAACATACTTCTATGTCTTAAAAGGCTAGAAGTATGGTTCCCAAAATTGAACGTGTAGAAAAAGCTCCAATCACTGACATCAGGTTTTGACTCTAGATTCCAGGCCCTGAAATCTGGGTGATTCTGGTGGAGAATTGGCAGATTGCTTTGAGATATTACCCTCCAAAAAAAAAAAATCCCTAGAATAATTTCCTGCCTCTCTCCTCCTTGATTATATGCCAACACCATGCAAAATGTTTTCTCATGCTATATTAAAATATGGGTTGCCTATAATAAGGAATGGAATGAAATGAGGTGGGAGATACTGTGAAGAAAATAAACTAGTGAACAAACAAAATGGAAAAGATAAAACTCAGATACAGAGAACAGATGGGTGGTTACTGCAGGGAATGGGAGCTGTGAGGAGGGTGAAATGGGTGAAGGGGGTGATGGAGGGTAAGTAGACTTAAGGTGGTGACTGCTTTGAGGGTATACAAATATTGAATGATAATGTCATATGCCTGAAATTTGTATAACTTCATTTACCAATTTTACCATTTTATTTAAAGTGATGAACTGGCAATCGGCCTTATCAGAAGAATTTATGCTGAAAACCTCCTGAGTTTCGGCAGTCAGAAAAAAAAGGATATGGTGGTTTGTTGAATTTCAAGAAGTGAGTGGTCAGCGATCAAAATACGCAAATACTTATTTAAAGTAGTAAAGGTGTGAAGTCCATTAATTGCCAAAGAGTATAAATTCTCCATAGGTTCAAGAAAGCAATGCTCTGTCATGAATATTGGGTTCCAGAAGGAGACGATGGGAGTGACACTCTCCAGGTATTGCCGGCAATGAGGGAGCAATGTCCACAGAGAATTTTTAAAAACAGGAATAAAATGAATTGAGACTTTTTTTTTTTTAGGGCTGCATCAGCAGCATATGTAAGTTCCCAGGTCAAATCAGAGCTGCAGCTGCCGGCCTACGCCAACAAACACAGCAATGCAGGATCCAAGTCACATATGCGACCTATACCGCAGCTCACAGCAACGAAGCATCTTTAACCCGCTGAGCAAAGCCATGGATTGAACACAAATCCTCATGGATGCTAGTCAGATTTTTAACACGCTGAGCCATGATGGGAACTCCAAGAGACTGATTTTTATTATCAGCGTGAGCCAGAAAGTCTAAGTATTAACCATAAATACTTGTGGTAGACAGAATAACTGCCTCCCCGATGCTGTCCACACCCTCATCTCCAGAACCTGGACCACATTACCAGAATATATTACCGTACATGACAAAAGGGGTTTTGCAGGTATGATTAAGTTAAAAAAATCTAAGATGAGGAAGAGTATCTTGGACTAACTAGGTGGGCCCAATATAGTCACACAGGTCCATTTAAGGGAAAGAGGGAAGCAGGAGATTCAGAGTCAGAGCAGATGAGACAACAGAAGCAGGGGTAGGAGTGATGCCACTGTTGGAAGGGAGCCATGAGCCAAGCAGTCTCTAGAAGCTGGACAAGGCGAGGAGAGGATTCTCCCCCAGAGTCCCTCTGACACGTTGATTTGAGCCCCCATAAGACCCATTTTCAGACTTCGGACCTCTAGAACTGTAAGATAATAAACTCGTGTTGTTTTAAGCCATTAACTTTATGGTAATTTGTTATAGCAGCAAGAAGAAACTAAAACAGTACTCTTTCCTGAAAATGGCTCTTGTTGATTTAAATCCAACAGTTTACCACTCCCACCATCTGCCCGTGGTATATGCTGCTATGCACCATAGCTGGTCCTGAGACCCACAGCTGGTTTCTAAGGAAAGCCTAAGGTATTTGGGGAACTTGCCTAACATGTCAGGATCGACGGGAAAGAATACAATCATCCTCTCCTATAAAATGTAGGTACTAGCGTGGAAACTGAACACTGTCTGAACCAGCACAGCATTATAAATATATTATTATTCCTTCATATGCTGCTCACTGTTGATAATTATCAGAATCTCTCCAAGGACATCAACATCAGAAAGGAAATACAGGCAGACTATGCCATAAAACAGATGAAGAAGAATGTTAACAAAATCAACTTTGTAGCGTTTCTCTATTTAAAAAAAAAAAAAGCATATCAGAAAAGAAAAATGCAATCATTTCTTACTTCAATTGGTCCCAGAGTCATGTCCATTTGAATTTCATTATCACGGATACAAGACAAGGCTTCCATTGCAAACCTGACATCATCTAAGTCACGAATGGGTCTAGATAACTTTTTCAAGTATTCGTTGATAAATGCTATCATGTCTGACATTTTCTTTTTGTATTCTTCATTCAAATACCGACAGAGCAGCATCTTCCATGCCTTAGCCTCGATTGATAAGGCCAATTTCATTGGCTCTGGCAAAGACAAAGGTCAAAAGAGAACACAATTAACATTCTGAAACGATTTCACTTTATGTGTAATCTGAGCATCTACAACTCCACTATCCTATTTGATAGCAACTAGCTACGCTGAGCACTTGAAATGTAGTCTGAGTTAAATGGGCTGTATGTAAGGTTACTAGATTTTGAAGACTTAATTCCTGTCCCCATGGAGTATGTTAAGCTGTTCGTGAGAAGGACACTAAAGTCTAAGGAGAAGATTTTGGAAATTAGTTCTAGCACCATCCAACGGAAACTCAGTTCTGTTTCTGATCATCCCATTAACAGCCCTCACTCATTCTCCCATTGTCTTCCACATCATCCCACACAGGGTGGTGTAACACATTTTCTGTCTGCCAAACCTGCCCAGTTTTCCTGTTATTCCACTCCCTCCTCGCCTACCTGGTTAGAGAACATATATAAGCTGACCTACTTCCTGGACCTAGCTGAGTGTCCCCATCAATCCTGACTTTTTATGGACCAATCAGAATCCTTTCCTAAGAGTTTGGAATGAGACTTGAGGGGGAGCCACGTGGTCTGGGGAGCCCCATGGTCTGGGAAG
Source organism: Catagonus wagneri (assembly GCA_004024745.2). NCBI lineage: Eukaryota > Metazoa > Chordata > Mammalia > Artiodactyla > Tayassuidae > Catagonus > Catagonus wagneri. The sequence continues at coordinate 2,783,287 of PVHT021183524.1, forward strand.
CAGAAAAGGTCATGCAGAAAAGGAAAGAGAAATGAGAGGCAGAGAGAAAGGACGTCCTTGGCTTCCTTTACTGTCCCTTGGCTTCCTCTACTGGTTCTGGTCCATTCTTGCAACCCAATTGCAGCTTGGCTTCTGAGATACACTTTTTTCCCTGACTGTAGTTTAAAGAGGTTTCTGTTCTTTGAAAACAGAGTAACTAGTTACCTCTGCCTTGTCAATCCTCACCCTCTCCTTTTCTCCCAGGTACCCTACACCCCAGCCCTGCCAAGCATGAAATATGACTGCTCCCCTCCGAACTTTCAATGGTTAAACTGAGAGGACTAGGGAGTTGAGAAAACTGCAGCCTCAGAACAGACACACAAGCAACTTGTCAACTAAGACTATGAGATCCTTTCTCATGAGGTCCATGCTTCATGGGCCCCAAAGATTCAGCCCACCTTTCCCTTTCTTTATAACTATAGTCACCCATTTCATTTTTCACTTTCTCGCTCTAAAATCAGAGTCCAACTCTCCCACTATGCTACAGTTGTTGTTGTTTTTTTTTTTTTCTAATTAAGAATCATGGTTCTAACCACCATGGGGAAACAAGTTGGAAATTTACATGATAACAACAACAATAACAGTAGGTAAAGTACAGTTTCCAAAAATCTACGGTTCTTGTAACTATTGCCCCTGATGTATGGCTTCTGGTTTCTAGCTAAATAACCCCCTCAAGTATTTTTGCTTCTTCTCCAAATTAAATCTCTTATTGATAGATATAATAACAACATTTAATATTTATTGAACATAAACTGCTTGCTGGTGTCTCAAGTAGTTCATGAGGTGGGTGCTGTCATCATCACCAAAGAAGAGATGGAAGTTAAAGAAGTCATAGAATCTTGATATTCAAATTTGAGAGTCACCACTACACTGACTCCTTAATGACAGATCTGAAAATCTACTCAAGGTGGATAGCTGTTGTAAAACGGGTCATGCGAATATCTTCTGAGAACAAAATCTCACAGATTTAGGATAAGACTGACTGAACCTCTGTAACCATGGTAATAAGTAGCCCCCACAACCAGATTTAAATCCAAACCATAGACCAACTCACCTCAGTTCACACACTTTTTAAGCCAATTAAGCATTGGTCCCACCCTCCTGAATGTCAACCAATCAGGAAGGACATACTCAATAAGCCCTGCTTCAGAGTGCCAACCAAATGGCAACAGTCTCACCTGAGCAAGCAACCTTCTACAGATGGCAGTAACCTATTCATGCCCACAATCCTTGCACTCCACGCTTCCCAGACAGCCTATATGAGACCAGCAATCTGCACTGCTGGGAACACTGTGCTTGCCCAGCATCGCTCTCCCTCAACACAGTTAGCAATAGAGTCAGTTCGAGTTTTTGATTTCAAACATTAAGTGGTTGTCTTCTCATCTTGTGATACTCTAACCTCACCTGTTCTGACTTCTCAGGAGACCTCAAACTGTTTTGACTCTTACATACACAACCCCTTCCTCACAGTAACCAGTAGTTCCTGTGGAGTTTTATTTGTTTGAATGCCAGCTGAGGAACTGTGCAGTGTATTAAGTGCATTAAGTCACCCTGGTATAATACTATATATATAGTATATGATAAAATATAATATATATAACACACATATGAACAATATTGCTGGTCCAGAAATATTTAATGTTTATAGTATTGTACCAAGGTAGCTTAATAACTGCCTTCTAAAGTAACATTTCACATGAAAATACGATACTCTACATAATGTTCTAAAAATACCTGTATGCAACATGGAGAACAGACTTGTCATTGCTGGGGGGAGGGGAAGGGAGTGGGATGGACTGGGAGTTCAGGGTTAGTAGATACAAACTATTACATTTAGAATGGATAAGCAATGAGGTCCTACTGTATAGCACAGGGAACTACATCCAGTCTATAGTGATAGAACAGGACGGAAGATAATATGAGAAAAAAGTATATATATATATATATATACACTATATATATATGACTCGGTCACTTTGTTGTACAGCAGAAATGACACAACCTTGTAAATCAACTATAATTTAAAAAACAAAAATTTAAAAATACCTGTATGCAATTCAAGTGCTCCTACAACTATAATAGGCTTCAACTCATCAATCTCCTGTTCAAAAGTAGCATAGTGTAGAATTTCAGATCTAATTTCAGTCAAAGAGGGGTTGTTAGCCAAAAACTCCTGTGTCAAGGAAAGAATCAAAGTTTTCTTCAGGTTTTTGACAACGTGAATCTTACACTTTTAACTGTTAAATTAGAAAACTGCATCTGCTTCTTCTTTCTTCCACTTGTATGTGCTATTGGGTCAGTTGCTCAGTAACAAAGGGGATGAGCTGTTATTACTGGTTATTCAGACTTCTAAAGTTTCCTTGAGTCTCTAACCAAAACTACAGCTGAGTCTATGTCAGCTTAACACATTCTTGAATACTTGCTCTCTGGACATGTCTGGAACATAATTAGCACTCAACTATTTAAATGAATTAAACAAAATCTGTGTGAGCCTCATTATTATCAATTGCCCCAGTGTCATGTGAGAATTACACAAGACATAATGTGTCTGGTGCTTGAAATGCACAGATTCATAGCCTCAGTTCTTATATTCTTATCACTATTGCTGACATTTTCCTAGTCCTCCCACATAAATTAGATATAAACAATTAAAATCCTAACTGCACCACAGGTAGCGGAAATACACCTTCACTTTCATGTCTCGGTCCTCTGTCCAGAGAGTCTTGTACTTTTGAAAGTCCTGCAGGGCCTCATGAGCCACCTTTCTGAGCGAATTCACAGAGGAAGAAAGGAGGAGAACCAGCTTGGAAATGTCCTTGTGCTCTGCCACACCCGGATAAAAATTCTTCAGCTTCCGTGCAGGAATAATTTCTTCAAAAGATTCTGAAAACAGATATTGTTATTCTGCAGATAACTCCTGTATTCAACTTTAAGCACTATCCATTTTAATATTCAGAGAGTTTTTTCAAATTTTCTTCTCTTAAAGACCCCCTCCTCCTATTAATTCAGGGCTATTCTCGCACTAGCTTCATTATTAAATCACAGCATCAGTTTTAAAGTCCAGATTTCTTTAAAGTGGGGAAAACTGTTATTCAGAGGAGACGAGTGGAAGACACTGATGAAACACTCCCCCAAAACAAAATGTCCTCCAAGGAAAGATCAAAAGAGTTGAAACTGTTACCCTATGGAACAGCCTGGTAGTTAAAAAAGAGAGGCCCCACATTTATTACCCAAATGACCTTAAATCAGTTATTTAATCTTCATGGAAATACTTGTGAGGATTAAATGAGCCAACATTATGCTCCTCTTCAACTCAGCAGCTGATATACAGAGAACAGACAATCACTGTTAACCACCACCATTTCTTGCCAAAACCTGGTCAGGTCACTGTCTTGACTGAAATTCTCAAGTATTCTCCATCAAGGAGAGATCATACAGATACTTTTGTTCAGCCCAAACAGTCCCTTATTTTTTCTTTAAAGCAGGTGTTAAAAATTAAAAATTGTGAGATTTCAAGCAAAATTTGATTTCAACTTCTCTTTTAAAATGGTTTAATCTGGTATTCCCGCGTGAGAACTAAATAGCTGAAGCTGAGTAGTATCTACAAATGATACTGCTTATTTACCAGTTTCCCCCAACGCAATTTGCTCTTTTGTTTTAAATTTGACAAAATTAAAGCAAAAAATGTACAAGGTATTGGCCTAATTAACAAATGTTGCATGTCTTGGTAGTTCTTTTCCTTTTATTGAACAGAAATATTCCACTGTGTAGATAAACCACATGTTGTTTACCCCTCAACCAGCTTTTGGACACCCAGGTTGCTGATAATTTGGGATTATTATGACTAATGCAGCTGTGAACATTCACATCTCTAGGTGGACATAAGATTTTATTTCTTTTGGATAAATTCCTTAGGGATAAAGTTGCTGAGCCAAATGATAAAGATATTTTCAGCTTTATAAGGAAGTACCAAAGTGGCTGAATCTTTTTACAACCCACCAGAAATGCATCACAGGTCCAGGTTCTTTTTCAACAGCTAGTATTGTCAATTCTTTTAAGACATTCAAAAAGGTGTGTGCTGGTACCTCATCATGATTACAATTTGCATTTCCCTGCCTAATCTTTTGTCCATTTTGAGAGGAAGTGTCTCATTATTTAGTTGTTTTTCTCTGGATAGATGCCCGGGAGTGCGATTGCTGTGGATCATATGCTAATTCTATTTTTAGTTTTTTGAGGACTCTCCATGCTGTTTTCCATAGTGGTTGCACTAATTTACATTCTCACCAACAGTGTTAGAGGGTTCCCTTTTCTCCACACCCTCTCCAGCATTTCCTATTTGTAGACTTTTTGATGATGGTCATTCTGGCCGGTGTAAGGTGGTACCTCATAGCAGTTTTGACTTGCATTTCTGTAATAACTAGTGAAGATGAACATTTTTTGTGTTTTTTTGGCTGTATGTATCTCTTCTTTGGAGAATTGTCTTCTGCCCACTTCTTAGATCTTCTGCCCACTTTTTGCTTGTTTTTTTTTTTGGGGGGGGAGCTGTTTATATATTTTGGAGATTAGTCCCTTGTCAGTCACTTCATTTACAGATATTTTTTCCCAATCTGTGGGTTCTCTTCATTTTGTTTAGATTTCCTTTGCTTTGCAAAAACTTTTAAATTTTCTTACATCCCATTTATTTATTTTTGTTTTTATTGTCATTAATTTAGGAGGTAGATCTGAGAAGATACTGTTGTGGTTTATGTCAAAGAGTGTTCAGCCTATGCTTTCCTCTAAGAGTTTTATAGTATCCGGTCTTATATTTAGGTCTTTAATCCATTTTGAGTTTATTTTTGTGTAAGGTGTTAGGGAGTGCTCTAGTTTCATTATTTTATATGTAGCTGTCCAGTTTTCCCAGCACCATTTATTGAAGGAACTGTCTTTTCTTCATTGTATATTCTTGTCTCCTTTGTCATAGATTTGTTGGCCATAGGTGCATGAATTCTGGTCTTTCTACCCTGTTCCACTGGTCTTTATTTCTCTTTTTGTGCCAGTACCATACTGTTTTGATGACTGTCACTTTGCAGTATAGTCTGAAGATAGGGCGCTTGATTCTTCCAGCTCCATTTTTCTTTCTCAGGATTGCTTTGGCTATTCTGGGTCTTCTGTGCTTCCAAACAAACTATAAAACATTTTGTTCTATTGCCTGGGGGTCTTTAGGCAGCCTGTTTGCTTATGGGTAGGGCTATGTTCCCACCTGGTTTGTTGTTTGGCCTGGGGCTTCTTACCTGATGGGGAAGGCCAGATTTTTCCAAAATGGTCACCTCCAGGGAGTTCACACTGACGATTTTTTTTTTTTTTTTTTGCTTTTTATGGCTGCACCTGCAGCATATGGAGGTTCCCTGGCTAGGGTCGAATCAGAGCTACAGCTGTCAGCCTAAACCACAGCCACAGCAATGCCAGATCCAAGCCACATCTGCGACCTACAACACAGCTCACAGCAACACTGGATCATTAACCCATTGAGCAAGGCCAGGGATCGAACCCACAGCCTCATGGTTCCTAGTCAGATTCATTAACTGCTGCGCCATGACGGGAACTCCATTCGCAGTGATGATTATTTACAAGACCTTTTCCTCCAATGTCCTTCCCCCACAACAAGCCACAGTCACCCCTTATTTTCCCAGGAAATCCTCCGAAAACCACAGGTAGGTCTAACCCAGATTCCTATGGAGTCTCTGTATCGCTCTGGGACCCAGTGCACACAAAAGCCTGTGTGTGCCTTTAAAGAATGGAATCTCCATTTCCCTCAGTCCCTGGAGTTCTTGCACACAAAGTCCACTGGCCTTCAATGACAAATGCACCGGGGGCTCCTACCAATGCCACACCCCAAGGAATGGTAACCTGACATGGGGCTCAGAACTCTCACTCCCATGGATAAGCCTCTCTTATACAGTCACTTTCCAGTCAGTGGGCTGCCCACCAGGTGGGTGTGGGGTTGTTTATATCATGTAATTACCCCTCCTAGCATCTCATTGTGGCCTCCTCTTTGTCTTTTGGTGTGAGATATCTCTTTTGGTAGTTTCCAGTCTATTTTAATGGTTGTTCAGCAGTTGGTTGTAAATTTGTTGTTTTCATGAGAGAAGATGAGCTCCAGTCCTATTCCACCATCTTAATCCCATCTCCTCAGTTGTGTCTTTTGAAGAGCAAAAGTTTTTAATAATTTAGTTGAAGTCCAGTTTATCACTTTTTCCTTTTATGTATCATGCATTGCTGCCATAGCTGAGAAATCTTTGTCTAATCCTAAATCACAAAAAGTTCTTCCTATGTTTTCTTCTAAAATATTTACCACTTTTAGTTAATTTTTAAGTATAGTGTGAGGTAAAAGTCCATTTTTTTGCATATGTATATTTAATTGTTCCAGCACCATGTGTTGAAAAGACTATCCATTACCCCATTGACTTGACTTGATAACTTTTCAGAAATCAGTTGATTCTCAAAAGTGTTTATTTTCTGATTCTCTATTGTGTCCCATTGATCTGTATGTCTATCCTCAGGCTAATACCACACTGTTTCAATTACTGTAGCTTTACAGTACGTTTTGAAATCAAGTAGTGCAAGATCTCCGGCTTTATTATTCTTTAGCAAAATTGTTTTGGCTATTGTAGGTCCTTTGAATTTCCCTCTTCTATATGCAAATTTAGAATCAGCTTGTCAATTTCTGCAAAGTGGTCTTCTGGGATTTTGATGGAGATATCATTAAATACATACATAGGTCAATGTGGAAAAAATAGCCATCTTAACAGTATCAAAACTTCCAATCCATGAACATGGTATATCTCCACTCGGTAAGTTTCAGCAATGTTCTATGATGTGCAGCATACAGGGCTTACACTTCTTCTGCTAAATTTATTTCATACTTTATGATACGCCTCTGAATGAAATTTCCTTAATTTTATTTTCAGATAATGTCCTCCAGATTCATTCATGTAGTCAAAATGGCAAGATTTCTTTCTCTCTCTTTTTTTTTAAGGCTGAATCATATTTCACTGAAAAAAAAAATCCAGATTAATAGTAACAGAGAGAAGAATGGTGGTTACCAGAGACTGGGAGAGAGAGAGAGTAGAAGAAAAGGGGAGAGGTGAATCAAAGATACAAACTTCCAGTAATAAGATGAATAAATTCTAGAAACGTATAGTACAGTGGCTATAGTAATAACAATGTATACTTGAAATTTGCTAAGAGAGTAGACCTCAAGTCTTGTCACCACACCCACAAAAAATGGTTAACTATTGAAGGCAATGGATTTACTTCGATTGTGTTAACCACTTCACAAATGTATACATATATCAAAACATCCTGCTGCAACAGTAAGTCAGGTTCTTAACCCACAGAGCCACAATGGGAAATCCTATTTTATATGGTCTTTAATGGACTTAGAAAATTCTCCTGTCAGTGTTGAACTCAACAAGGCATGGAAATTGTAAAATATGTGAACAACTGTGATAACAAAAATAGTCTTTACTTGTTCTCTGTTCCAGAAGACAGAACTGAGTACAGTGGATGGAACACACACACAAAAAAAAAATAAATAAAGAAAAATGTAGATATTGGTCTAATATTAAGACTTTTAAAATAAAGTATGTTCCTAGTCACTGGAAGAGTTGAAGAAGAGGTCAGGAATATGGTAGAAAGGATGTAATACAGTATGAAATCTAACAAAAAGGATTCTCATGGCTCTATCAACTACCATTCTATGCTAACCTACTTTTCACGCAGCTTGTTCTCATCAATTTATTTGCCTCTGAAATAATTATATAAATGACTGCTCAATTAATTAATGCATAAAAATGAAAAAACATCCTACTGTACAACTTAAATATCTACAACTTTTGTTTAAAATAAATAATAAAAAATTAATTGGTAGAACAGCAAAAATGAAAGGGAGAAAGCAAAAGAGAAAAAAAAAAGGGTTTGGCTTTCTGTACAAAAAAAGTCCAAAAATGTCTGTGGGGTTTTGGGTGTCATATTACACTCATACATATTTAACGGAGTAACTTATATACACTTATGCACAAGAAACACATAACTCAAATTTTCTAAGCACCATGTTCTAACAAACTAGGTTTGCCAGACCAAATATAATGCTGAAAGTAAAATTAGTTCTAAGGATTTTCATTTTTAACTTTGAATCTAAGACTATGCTAGTAGAAGTGGTACACCTTTCTACACTCATGACCAAAATCTGAAAAGAAATGTCTGCACGCTATGTTTAAGATGGAAGATGGAAAACACCAGTTTTTTAAATGCAAAATTTAACCAATAAACAAAACATACAAAAACGACTTTTTAAATATCTATATACTATCATATCCAGGAAGAATCAGACCATTTAGTAACTGTTATAATTCTAAGACCCTGTTGATCTGAGATTTCTTTTTAACGTTCTTACTATCTTCCTTCTTCAGCTGCTTTCCTGTGCTTGGATAGGCCAGGTCAGTAGTGGTTCGGGAGGCACTGATAATGACAGACTTGATCTGACGGGTCTGCTGTTGTCCCCAGTGAGCCACTCCCCTGCTGACCTCCAGGGTTAACTGGATCATACGGTTAATGGCTTGCTGAATGTCATCCAAACTAGGAACCATTACCTGTGGGAAGAAGAAACAAGCTCCTGGCACTGCCAACACATACCATCCATCCCTCTGATTCTCACCACCCCATTGGCCTCGCTACATGGGGAAAGCCTCCACTGGCCCAGTGAAGGCTGCTTTGAAGAGAGGAAAGTAGGCTGCGAACTTAACCAATCTTCAAGTTTTCCCATCATACCAATTCCTGCAGGCATAGTATTGCCATCCTTCCCCTGTGAGGGTGGCTGGATGTAGCCAAATACTGTGGGCATGTTGGGTGTCTATGAAGAAAAATAAATGAAGCTGTACTGCCACAATTCTGACCTTAGCTCTTTGAAATGTGCCAAATAAGAAAATAAGCTAGCCTTCAATAAGCCATACTGTGTAAATGTGGTGTTAGGGGAGCCATAGGTTGTTCCTGCCTGACCTTTAACCCTTGGCCCATCACAGAATATACTTAGTCATCCTGTGTGGCCTGGTGTTCCAGATGCCAATAAGCAGCTGGGGTGGTGGTACGGACAAGTGCCGGGGGAAGGCACAAGGAATCCATGTGCTCAGGGCACAGGCTCTTTCTTTCTTCATTTCTGTTTTGCTGTGGGTTGCTTCACAGTTCAGGGTAGGGATTGGGACTTTTGAGATGGTCTTATTCAGATAATTTAATGTCTGAAGTAAGAAAAAGCAAGACAATTTATAGGGTACTTGCTAACTGATGCTTAACTCTTAACACCAACCTTCAATACAACGTAAGCTATGCAGAAGTAATTTTTTATAGTAGATATAAATGATACATTTGGGGAGTTCCCATTGTGGCTCAGCAGGTTACAAAAGACTAGTATCCATGAGGATGCAGGTTCGATCCCTGGCCTTGCTCAGTGTGTTAAGGATCTGGCTTTGCTGTGAGCTGTGATACAGACACAGCTCAGATCCTGCGCTGCTGTGGCTGTGGCATAGTGCAGCAGCTGCAGCTCCAGTTCGACCTCTAGCCTGGGAACTTCCACATGCTATACAAAGCAAAAAAAGAAAAAGAAGGAAGGAAGGAAGGAAGGAAGGAAGGAAGGAAGGAAGGAAGGAAGGAAGGAAGGAAGGAAAGAGAAAAGAAAGAAAGAAAAAAGAAATGATACATTTTGATTTTTGTTAAATATTGAGGTGAAGAAAAATTACATAGGGCAAAGAGTTTCCTTCAAATAAAATTTAGTTTTAATGCTATACCTCTTAAAGACATTACCAAAACATCATTATATTAACTTGACTATTTAGTAGTACTTACCACATTAGGAATTGCAAGATGTACTTCAGATTTTATAAAGGAAATAACATCTTCTGAACGCTTTCGTCCATAAGGGCTGTAAAAAGATGGACATTTAACTTATAAACCTTAACCTAAAATTTCATAAATAGTTTGGTTTATGAAATTCCAATCCTAAAAAATGAAGACAATTTTTAAAATACTGAATTACATGCAGAGAATGTTACTGACAATGGAAGCATAATTTTCATAAACTATGAAATCTTACTTCATAAAATAAGAAAACTCAAAGATTTAATATTCCCTCAAAGTGAAATATTAGTCTCCTATCCATTTTCTAGAATTTTAATGTTACTCCCTCTCAACAATAACCACTTCACAATGTTTACTAAAAGCACTCCTTTTCCCTAACCCCCACAACAGATGCTGGAACTCATCAACAAAAAGAATATGCCCTCTTATACTTTTTTTTTGTGAGATTAAACAGGAGGTTTCTGGTCAAGTTTTCTGCAAACTGCCTTTTGAAACAATATTAGTTATGCTCAGACAGAAGTACAGACATGCAGACAGATACATGAGTGCAAGAAATGAAGGACACACATCAGAGCTGCAAATTATCTCCCTCTGCCTGATCTCTGTCCCCATCCCACTCACAATTATAATAAACAAACTTCCCATAATAACAGTAAAAAACAAACAACAATGATAAAGTAGATACAGTTCATGTCAAGGCCCTGTTTGTTAGAATTAAGATGAGAAAACTGAAAAAGACCACGGACAGTACTTTTTTAAAACTGGAGCTAAATATATACATACTCTAAATTTAAAGGTAATTAGTTAAAGAACTTAAGTATGGGAAGAAGAATAAAAGGGAAAAATTATCCATTCTAAAGATAACAGAGATAATAAAACAAACCAAAGAAAAATGATAGTAAGAAAAAACCACAATATAAAATGTTGTAAATTAAGTGTAAATATATTTTTTAAATTATAAAAATATAAGCAGATTAAACACTAGTAAAAGGTAGAGATAATCAGATTGAATAAAAATAATCAGGTATATGAGGCTTTTAACAGTTAAAATAAAAAGCTGCACAGAAAAGCTTAAATGATAGAAAATGATATACCAAAAAAGTAAAATTAACAACAGGCTAAAAAGAATCTGAGAAATCAGAATTAATATGAATAAAGAAGAGTTCGATGTGGATTCGATCCCTGGCCTCGCTCAGTGTGTTAAGGATCCAGCATTGCCCTGAGCTGTGGTATAGGTCACAGACGTGGCTAGGATACCACACTGCTGTGGCTCTGCTGCAGGCCAGCAGCTACAGCTCCAATTTGATCCCTAGCCTGGGAACCTCCATATGCCATGGGTGCGGCCCTAAAAGACCAAAAAAAAAAGAAAGATAAAGAATTTTTTTTTTGTCTTTTTGCCTTTATGTAGAGCCGCACCCGTGGCATATGGAGGTTCCCAGTCTAGGGGTCTAACAGGAGCTGTGACCGCTGGCCTGCGCCACAGCCACAGCAACGCGGGATCCAAGCCGCGTCTGCAACCTACACCACAGCTCACGGCAACACCAGATCCTTAACCCACTGAGCAAGGCCAGGGATCGAACCCGCAACCTCATGGTTCTTAGTCGTATTCATTAACCACTGAGCCACAAAGGGAACTCCAAGATAAAGATATTCATCAAATAAAAATAAATAAAACAGTAAAACAGTGCTCCAAGCAGATTTAACTACTATGATTTGCGTGCATCTAATAACTTAGCCTTAAAAGATATAAAACGAGGAGGACCTATTGTGGTTCAGCAGGTTAAGGACCCAATGCTATCTCTGTGATGATGCAGGTTTGATCAATGGCCTGCATCACTGGGTTAAGGATCTGGCATTGCTGTAAGCCACAACAAAGGTCACAGACGTGGCTTTGATTCCGTGTTGCTGTGGCTGTGGCATGGGCCCCAGCTCATCTCTGATTTGACCTCTGGTCCAGGAATTTCCATATGCCGCAGGTGTGGCCGTAAAATAATAATAATTTTTTAAAAAGATGTAAAATAAGGACTGACCAAAACTAAAGGAAAATTTGACAACTTCACAATCACACTGGGAGATGTTAACAGTGCAATTAAATTAAAATTCACCAATGAATAACCAAAAGAATAAACCTACCAAAATACGCAAGACTTTTACACAGAGAATTATAAAACTTCAATACGAAATATTAAAGAAGATAAACAAATGCAGAGATAATCCACGGTTCTGAACGAAAGACTCAATATTGTAAGGGTGTTAATTCTCTCCAAATTTATCTATAGATTCAATGTAATTTAAATAACCATACCAAAAGAAAAAAAAATCAATTTTTCAACAGGTTTTTCTTGGTTAACTAATAATCATACGGGAAAAAATATACTGGTCTCCTGTCTCACACTAAATGCAAAAATCAATACCGTGTGGATTAAATCCCTAACTGTAAAAGATGAAATTATAAAACTTTCATAAGACATTATGAAGCAAGGAAAGATTTCTTTTAAAAGACATAAAAAATCATAAGTTACTAAGAAAAAGATTGATAAATTTGAATGTTTTTAAACTCATTAAAGGACACCAGAAAGAGAATTAAAAAACACAAGTGAGAAAGGGTATCTGCTCCTATCAGAAAGGACTGGTAAGGGGGCTGGTAGTGTTCAGTGTTCTTTGTCTCAGACTGGCTGCTGGGAACACAGTTGTTCATTTATCATTGTTCTTACAATATTACATATATGTTTTCATACAGCCTTTTCATAAATGCCATGTTTTAAATTTTATATATTTTTAAATTAACTAATAAAAATAAAAGGTACTTTAGCATGATGTTCTGATAGTAATACCAGACGTATTATTTAGCAGATTTTTAACTTGCCTTGCAATAAATATTCTTCTTTTCACTGTGTCCAAAGATAACCGTGTAGCTTTCTGAAGACTGTCTAGTAATTGATGAGAGAAAAAAGCATAGACCTCTTTACATTCCTGTAATGAGAAATCATATTAAATTTGGTACAAAAAATAAAAATAAAAACGTTAATGCTCCCAAAACAATAATATAATATTAGAAGTGATATGCGAAAGATGAAAAATAATAAACTATATTGTTTCAATTATACTGTAGAAATAAATTCAATCCTAAATTACTTGTTTATTTTGAAAACAAGAATATATGAAAAGTGAGCTTTCATAAACACCCCAAGGGAGTTCCTGTCATGGCGCAGCGGTTAACGAATCCGACTAGTAACCATGAGGTTGCGGGTTCGATCCCTGGCCTTGCTCAGTGGGTTAAGGATCCGGTGTTGCCGTGAGCTGTGGTGTGGGTTGCAGATGTGGCTCGGATCCTGCGTTGCTGTGGCTACAGTGTAGGCCGGTGGCTACAGCTCCGATTAGACTCCTAGCCTGGGAACCTCCACATGCCGCGGGTGCGGCCCTAAAATGACAAAAAGCAAAAAATAAAATAAAAAATAAACACCCTAAAATGACAAGGCCTTACTTTTTCAAAAGCCAAAATTCAAAAACAGCTAATTGAAAATAATCCTGGCTTGCTCAATATTCAATAACTCACTCAACACTTAATTGAAGTACTTAAGTGGGGTGCACCTCTCAATGCTTAGAGGTGTGGGCACAAGAGCCTATTTAGTTTCCAACCTCAAAAACCTCAGCTTGGTGGATAAACATGTTTTAAAATGTACGACACCAAAATAAATGGGATGAAGCTTAGACTATACTGGGACCATGGTTTGCCCCTGTCGCCAAGCCCTCTTTCCATCCAGAGGAGAAGGATCCAAGTTTATTCGTCAGAGCGCAGGATAACACTGAGCGAGGGTCTGAGCAAGGATCTGAGTACCACATCTCGCTTGCACAGTGAGTCACACATCCAGGGCCAGGTTCCGGCCATACGGTTCCCCTCCACCCTCCACCTGCCCCTCTGAGACTGGGTCAGTTCGGGTCACTGCTGTGGTGCGGGTTCCATCCCTGGCCTGGGAACTTCCACATGCTGCGGGTGTGGCCCAAAAAAATATATCAGTACGGAGGATTTAAAGAAAACTGACAGGAGTGGGAGAAAGCAAGAATAAGTACAAATGTGAGGGTGGCATTCAGAGGTGACTTATGACCAAAGGGGACGCCTAAGGAAGAGGGAAAATCCCTGAGCTGCCTCCTCAACTTTCATCCTCAACACATCACCAGGTAATGTGAAAATCTGCCCACGCGGGGTTCTTCCTGCAGGAGAGTTCACAGGCAAGCCATGGTGCTGGTAAAAAAAATCCAAATCCCTGGGCCCCCAGTGAATCAAAATCTGGTCCCGCAATATAGGTAACTCCATTACAAGCAATAACTGAGAACTAAGTTCTCCACCTAGAGTCAAATGGATTGGCACTACAATCCCAGATGTGACATTTACTATGTGAGATGGTTGGTTACCGGAGGGGGAGATAACGACAGAAACTAATGGACAGAATCACGTTAAAAGGTGATGACGTTGGGGAAAAACTGTGAGGATTGCTGTATCTTGTCAGATCCTGCAGTGTAGAATTGAAAATTACATTTTCTGGACTTTGTTATAAATCCAGTTGGTTATAAATCCGTACAGATTGGTTGCAGAACAGCCTGGGCGGGGGGGAAGCACCATTTGGGATTATCTATAACCGTATGAGCCATAATTCTATGAATTGTATAAGGTTGTTTTAAACTAAATACCTTTTTAAATTCATCTTCTTTATCATTAACATCAGCCTCAGACCCAATATTAGCCTCATAATCAGTGCTTTCACCCTCTTCAGCTTCACTTCCAAAAACAACACGCTTCCTCTGTTCTATAGATAAAAAGCAAAACAAAAATATAACATTTAATACTTAGCATTTGGCTTATTCTATATGACCAATTCTTAGGAAACTCCTTCTTTAAAAATTCTTAATTTTTTCTTTTCATGGCCGTACCTGCAGCGTACGGAAGTTCCCGGGCCAGAGCTCAAATTGGAGCTTCAGCTACAGCCTACGCCACAGCCACGGCAACACTGGTTCTGAGCCGCATCTGCAACCTTCACCACAGCTTGCAGTTACACTGGATCCTTAAGTCACTGAGTGTGGCCAGGGATCAAACCCGAATCCTCATGAACACTATGTCGGGTTTCCGCAACGGGAACTCCCCAAAACTCTTTAATTTTAAAATTAAAAGATTTTTTCCTGTAGGAATCACACTTAAAGGCAATTTAAATCACCCATCTCAGCAGAATTGACATTCTACTAAGAAATATTCTACTAAGGAACATACACTTTAAATATATTCATTCCACTAAAAAACACATTCTTTAATTATATTCTTAGTATCTTGAATTAAGAAACACTTAAAGAGGGTTTTACATGTTACCTTTCTAAAACATCTGTTTAACTTTTGAGTTTGCTATCCTAATAAGCTGCTACGTTTGTGTTTTTGATACTTCTGGTGAAAACTACTTTAAATGGAAAACCTCTAAGAGAAAGAACATGTTGTGAATACTTATTTAAGCTCAGGGTTTCTCAACCTCAGCACTAAGGACATTCCTTGTTGTTGGGGGCTGTCCTGTGTAACAGATGTCTGTTGCCCTTCCTGGCCTGTACTCACTAGATGTATCCCCATGCAGTGTGACAACCAGCATGGCAGAATGCTGTACAAAAAAATAAATAAATAACATAACTAGCCACGGGAAGGTCTGCTTGCAAGGCACTGGTCCTCGATGGGTGTCTTGGAACTCGGATTTCAGAAGGGGGCCCACCACTCCCTAACACACTGAAAGGGCTCACAGTGCGTAAACAGTTTGTGCAAACAGTGTGGTTTAAGCTGAACACCTGTTCTCCTGGGGTTCTGGAAAATGGTACCTGCTAAGCCCAAGGTATCTATTTGAGAACGTATCTGTAACTCTTGTGATTCAAACATTTAACGAGCCACATTACCTGTTAAATGTCTTGCTGTTTTCCCACTGTACTTAACTTCATAAATAGTCTCAAATATTGATATGAGCTCTTTAACAGCTTCTTCCACATGCTTACTCTTGTGGTTTAGAACCTCAGCCCATTCCTTTGTATATGTCTATTAAAGAAAGAAAAGATTATTAATTTCCGGATTCTTAAAAATACTGTGAAAATCATTAATATGACTTTAACTTATCAAATGATAATTAACACCATTTGAAAATACCTGGGATAGTGGCCAACAGTGTAATGTTTCATTCCCCTAACTGTCAGTGGCTACAAGCAGCTTGAGACAGCTGCTAAGTCTCAGGCAGAAAAAAGGAGAAGAAATGCAAATCAAAACCACTATGAGGTACCACCTTACACTGGCCAGAGTGGCCATCATCAAAAAGTCTACAAACAAAAATACCGGAGAGGGTGGGAAAAAAGGGAACCCTGTTACACTGCTGGTGGGAGTGTAAATTGGTGCAACCACTGTGGAAAATAATATGGAAATTTCTCAGAAAAATAAAAATAGAATTACCATTTGATCCAGCAAACCCACTCCTGGGCCTCTACCCAGAGAAAACCAAGACTCGAAAATATACATGTGCTCCAATGTTCATTGAAGCACTATATATAATAGCCAAGACGTGGAAACAACCTAAATGTCCATCAACAGAGGAGTGGATAAAGAAGATGTGGTACATATACACAGTGGAATATCATTCAGCCATTAAAAGGAAAGAAATGATGGCATTTATAGCAACATGGATGGACCTAGAAATTATCATAAGTGAAGTTAGTCTGACAGTGAGACACCAGCATTATATGCTATCACTTAAATGTAGAATCTGTAAAAAGGACACAGGAACTTCTTTACAGAACAGAAACTGACTCACAGACTTTGAAAAACGTACAGTTTCCAAAGGAGACAGGTTGGGGGTAGCCGGATGCACTGGGGGTTTGCGATGGAAACGCTATAAAATTTGGTTGCGATGATCATTTTAAAACTATAAATGTAATAAAATTCTTTTAAAATTTAAAAAAAAGAAGAAAGAAAAATTCAAAGACTTTGACTTTATCTGACTCAGTCATACACAGAAATCTACATTCACATTCACATGGGTAAAAGGAAAGAAGCCTGAAACAGTAGAGAGGTGATGATGGCAAAAGTTGAAAATGAGGACAATGACAATCCAAAGTGTAATTCTGAGATCCAAAGGAGATGAGGTTTTTGAAATTGAGCATGGTGTGGTATGCCAGGTATCAATTTAAGATCTTTATGTACATGGATTCATTTAATTAAATGACAACCTCTTGAGATAGGTAATAGGTAATCTCACTTGTTTCACAAATGAGAAAACTGACTTTCAGAAAGAATTAAACATTTGCTCAAGGTCACAGAGTCGGTGCTTTGAAACCAGCTTTGTGTGATTCCAAAAAGTCTTTGCTTTGCCTTTCTGAGTTTTTCTAATGGTAAGCAAAGGCTTTAGGAAGAAGTCGAGGACAAGTTAAATTCAGCAAAGAAAATTGGTTTATAAAATTGAACAGGTCTTTTGATATACTCACCATGCCCATGCATTTTAGGAACGAGAAAAGTAAATGATGGCAGTCAGTGTGGGCCTTCAAAAATTACTTCTGTGAAGGAACCCAAGCCTTTCATGCAAACCTCTCCCCAGACAAGCCTTGGGAGGCCCCATAGTTCCCATGTACTGCCCTCACGTGCTCCTTTCTTGGCTAATAGATTGAGACTTCTAAGTCTGCCCCACTGCCCGCCCTCACCACCAGTTACACCACCTTATCTGTACCTGAACCCATCTTCATCACTTCTTAGTCTCAGCTGAAGACCAACTCTTCTGACTTTGCTTGATGATTCCTTCATTCCATCCTTTCTAATTTATTCAACTCAGTGTTAAACTTTGGAGTGACACTGGTGGCTGAGAGCCACTTCAGGGAAAACAGATGTGAAGCAAATGGACAAGTCCAACTAATCATAGAAGATGGGAGACCTATGTTTAAATACACACCCCCTCCACTTGATTTGAAATCCCCTAAGGAAGGAACCAGGCTACATGACAGATTAAGCACATGTATTTCTCTTAGGACTTCCTTGATATCTCTGGAAACCTCAACAAAATAATATAAAGTAATATTTTATGTTAAAAGAACATGTCCACAAGAATAAATGGGAGAAATTCTTCTGTATGTTTCCAATATTATATAAAAATAAAGTTAATGGTACTCGACAATTGGTGCCAGGACAACTGAATATCCAGCTGCAGAAGAATGAAACTAGATCCTTTCCTTACACCGTACCCAAAAACAAACTCAAAATGAATCACAGATATAAATGTAAGGGTGAAAACTATTAAACTCTTAAAAGAAAAATATAAGCGTGGGTCTTCATGATCATGGTTTAGGCGGAGTTTTCTTAGATATGACACCAAAGCAGAGTAACAAATGAAAAATTAGATAAACTGGACATCATCAAAATTTAAAACTTTTGGGCTTCAAAAAAGTGAACATCAAAAAAGTGAACAGACAATGCACAGAATGGGAAGAAAACGGCAATCTGATAAGCCACTACCATCTAGAACATACAAAGAACTATTACATCTGAAAAAATAAAAAGACAGATAATCCAGTTTTAAAATGAGCAAAAGATTTGTATAGACATTTCTAAAAAGAAGGTAAATAAAAGGTTAATAAGCACATGAAAAAGTGCTTGACACACTAGCCATTAGAGAACTACAACTCTAAGCCACCATGAGATACCACTTCAGACCCACGAGGAAGGCTGTGATCAAAAAAACAAATAGCAGAGAAATTGAAACTGGTAGGAATATAAAATAATACAGTCACTTTAGAGAAGTAGAACAGTTCTTCAAAAGGTTAAACGTTAAATTAACATATGACCCAACAATTCCACTCCTAAATTATATCCAAGAGAAATGAAAACACGTCCTTGCAAAAACTTGTACATTAATATTCACAGCAGCATTATTCATAATGGCCAAAAAAGTGGAAACAATACAAATGTCCATCAACTGATGAACAGGTACCTAAAACATGGTCCATCCATACAATGCGTTATTATTCAGCAGTAAAAAGAAATGTATTGATGCATGAGACAGTATGAATGAACTTTGAAGACACCGTGAAAGTGGTGTCTTTACTCCGCGAAAATCATACAGTACCGCAAAATACCAGGTACTGTGTGATGTCACTTGTATGAAATGTGTACAAGGGAACTCTACAAAGGCAGAAGGTGGATTAGTGACTGCCTAGGGCTGGAAAGGTTGAGAGGAAATGGATAATGACTGCTAAGGAGTATGGTGACAGTTGCACAACTCTGACTATTAAAACCCTTTAACTAGACACTTTAAATGGGTGAGTTATATGGTATGTGAATTATATCTCAATAAAGTTGTCCAAAATAGCAGCTAGTGCCAGAAGTAATTTGAAGCAGGAATTAGGGGAGGTGGGGAGGAGCAGGGAAGTGGGAGATGGTAAAGTGGAGGCAGCGTGTGGGAGGGTTTGGAGCAGTTTAGTTGTGAGTGGGGAGTGAGGCAGGTGTGGGAAGTCTGCTGGCCAGGGATAGAGGAGAGTGTATTGGACTGCCGGGGGGAGGGTCCAGTAAAAAGGACAAAGCTGAAGATATAGAAGAGGGAGGGAAATTGGTGGAGTAAGTCTTCCAAGAAGGCATGGAATCTAGAGCCACATGGAGGACCTCGATTAAGAAAAGACGTGGGAACTTCCTCCACGGAACAAGAAGGAAGGAAAAGTGGGATGCAAAAGCAGTCAGCAATGTACCAAGAGCTCTGATGATGAAAATTATTTACACGGCTTGAATTCAGAAAACTATGAATAATCCCCGCAACTCTGTCAGGGCCAGATTCCAGACTCCAGGCGCTGGTTATTCTCCATTCGCCCCCTGCAGCCCACTCAGCTCTTGCCTGCCCTGCTCTGTGCAGAGGGAAGCTGGCTCCTGGGCTCCCTTATTCTCTGACTTCCAGTTGGCTTGGACCCAATGGGAAGCACTGGCGAAGACAGGAGAGCTGGTGGCAGGGTATCACCTTCTCCCCCCTTAACTGAGGAAGGTGGGCCGCATCTCTGCTAGAGGCTGTGTCTCTTCACAAATTTAGCCCCGACGGGATGAGCCCTTCCACACGGCTCCAGCTTTTACTGAATTCTCAAAGCACCATTTTCTCCTCTGGTGCCTTCAGCCCCAGCAGTGGCAATGACTTTCACCCTTGAGATTCCTGACCTGTCTCAGTCTGCTGGGATCTTCACCAGTACTGTCCCATACACAGCCTTCTCAGCTCCATCCCAGTGTCTGAACCCTGATCAAAGAACTTACATTTGATCCTTGCTGAATTAGATCATCTCAGATAAGCATGACAACACACACTGCCATAAATGCCAGGAATAAGAAACACATTCCACTGCAAAGAAATGCCCTGTGTCAGTTGGCAACCCAGTGGCCCAGCCACCCTCTTCTATTTAACAAGTGGCAAAATAATGCCACGGCAAACCAGACTGCAAAAGCTGCCTCTATGTGGTGTCACTACCAGTTGGGGCCACACAAAGTTAAGCATCCTTTCCTGATCAGGACCCCGTCCTCTTCTTGGGAAGACTAATTAGTCCTTGAAGGTTAGTAAGAACATTTTTTATAATTCGGTGAGAATAGACTGCAACGCCAAGGATCAGGCCAGGGATGGGCTAGAAGGCGGCCAAACAGATTTTCTGTTTTTTTCCCCCCATCTTAAAAAATTGAGATATAATTAACATAACACAAATTTGCCCATGTAAAGTGAACAATTCATTGGTTTTTAGTATATTTATGGATGCAACCATCACTGCTATCTAATCCCAGGACATTTTCATCATCCCCAAAAGAATCCTGTACCCAGGAGCAGTCACTCCTCATGGCCGCATCGCCACCACCCTGGCAACTGCAAACCTACTTTCTGTTTCTGTGGAGCCAGGCTGATTTTGTTGATAGAATTTTTAATACCCTTTCATGTATTTCCTGGTGTTTTTCCTATCATAACTTGGGTCATAACATTTCCCTGATTTTCTATTTCATTTTTGTATCTATCAATATTTATATACGTCAGTCAGGGTCCAGTCAGGAAAACAGACACCACACCAGCTATTTTAATATTTAATTGGGGGGGGGTCATGCCCGCAGCATGTAAAAGTTCCCGGGCCAGGGACTGAACCCAAGCCACAGCAGCAACCCGAGCCATAGCAGTAACAACCAGATCCTTAACCCCCTAGCCCACCAGGGAACACCAGTATTTAATATTGTTAAAACTTTAAGAAGAACCAAAAAGGCAAAAAGGGGACACAAGGTCACAGATACGTAGTAACTGCAGGAAGCAGCATCCATCCTGGGGTGTGGGGAGCCTGGGGAGGAGGGGGGGTAATTGGAACGTGGATCTGGGAAGTGAGGGAGGTGCCTGCTGACACTGCTGCCTCAGGAGCTCCAAGGGGGACCTCGTGATGCTGATACATCTGAGAGGCACGTGATGCTGATTCTGAAAACGTTGGAAAAAGCTAGGACCTGGGACTAATGGCCGCTGCCAAGGTGAAGAGCCGTAGCTCATGGATGGTGTCGGCAACAGGAAGCAAAATAGAAACAAGCACATCCCTTCTCTCTCCTCCACCCTCCTTCTATCACCCCGACCGCAAGGCCTAAAAGGGAGACAGCCGGCCAAGGATAAGTGTAGTTTGCAGAGTCCTGGCCCCAGCACCACAGAGCAGAAGGGCCAGTCTGAAGCTGACAGAAGATAGCTCTTTAATAATTAACATAATCTGGGAGTTCCCTTCGTGGCTCAGTGGTTAACGAATCTGACTAAGAACCATGAGGTTGCGGGTTCGATCCCTGGCCTTGCTCAGTGGGTTAAGGATCCGGTGTTGCCGTGAGCTGTGGTGTAGGTTGCAGACGCGGCTTGGATCCCGCATTGCTGTGGCTGTGGCGAAGGCCAACGCCTACAGCTCCTGTTAGACCCCTAGCCTGGGAACCTCCATATGCCACAGGTGCGGCTCTAGATAAAGGCAAAAAGACCAAAAAAAAAAAAAAAACCATAATCTGTCCTACAAGCACAATTAGAGGCTCCAAGATAAGGAACACTGGCCCTAACTGCAAACAGCCCTGGTTCCTGAGACAGTCTGAAACCTCTGGCTGCTGCAAACTAACCTCCCCCTAAAACAGCATGTTTTCAAGACTGATTTCTGCCCCAAGTGTTAGGAGGCTTGCTTTGTCATTACAAATTTTATTCTGTCTTCAATGTAACGATCCACCTAGTGACAGGTTTGTGGGAAGGCAGCCCACGTCTTCCTGGATCTGAGATCCTTCAAGGGCCAGTGGCTGGGGCACAGGGATTGACAGGGCTGTTCTTCAAAGCTCCGCCTCCTGTATGGTGGCCTGTGCCATCTATGCAGCCATCACATTCACATATGATCATCTTTTTTTTTTTTTTAGAAATTTACATTTTTATTTATTTATTTATTTATTTGTCTTTTTTGCCTTTTATGTAGAGCCGCACCCGCGGCATATGGAGGTTCCCAGGCTAGGGGTCTAACAGGAGCTGTAGCTGCCGGCCTTCGCCACAGCCACAGCAAGGCGGGATCCGAGCCGCGTCTGCAATCTACACCACAGTTCACGGCAACGCCGGATCCTTAACCCACTGAGCGAGGCCAGGGATCGAACCCGCAACCTCATGGTTCTTAGTCGGATTCGTTAACCACTGAGCCACGAAGGGAACTCCACATATGATCATCTTAATCTGCTGCAATTTCCCTCATTTGTGTGATGTTTCTCTTTCTATGCACATGGAAGTTCTCTGTTTATATGTTCAGGGTAAATTTTCTTGGGATAGTGTCAGAACAGTTACATACACATACCAATGGAAATGATTTTTGCTGTAAGGGGGCAGAATGTAAGAAAACAATGTAGATGTTTCCCTACTCCTTTGCATTCTGTTTGTTTATAAGGAAGACCTGGTATGAAGTATGCACAGTTAGAGTCTAGGATGAGAGACAAGAAAATGACAGGAAGGAAATTACCCCTCATACCCAGGCAGGAAACAGAAGACTTCTTTGGAAAACTTCAATTGCTGAAAAAAGACCCATACAGCATTTGAAAGGCTCTCTCTCCTAGAATGACAGAGAACCCAGGAAACAGAGCAGACTCTATTTGCCAACTCAAGAAATAGTACCTCAAGTATATCATTAAGAGTTGTAGAAATAATACTACAAAAATAGCTAAAAGTGGGGAGTTCCCTGGTAGTCTAATGGTTAGGATTCAGCACTTTCACTGCTGCAGCCCAAGTTCAATCCCTGGTCTGGGAACTAAGATCCCACAACAAGCCGCTGCACTCTGCAGCCAAAAAAATAATAATAATAAATAACTAAAAGTTAAAAATGAGTGCCTTTCCTAGCACCCAGAGGGTGATATCCAAATACCGTTTTCCACCAGTAACACTAAAAGGAATGAGGGCTGACTAGAAAAATGATTAATCCCACATCTGGGATCAGAAATGTATGAGTCTAACAAGAAACAAGAAAGCTTTCAAAGACTACTGGAATCATATCAAAAATACAGAGGCCATCCTGAAAGATTCCCCTTGACAAAGATGGGAAAATTTAAACATAAAAAGAATAATGACTGCAATGGGCTGAATCCCTCTAATACATAATTCCCCATGAATTCTTAATGATCTTTAAATAATTTAAACCCCAATGGGTATTTTAGAAGTTGCTAGTGAACCAATCATTATTTTAAAAACTGGAACATAAAGGGAAAATTGAAGCACTGCACTTGACTTTTCTACATATACATTATTTCATTGTAACCAGTTAATGAGGGAAATTTCTTCTTTATAGAAATATTTATCCATAAATGCTAAAATTAGGAAATCAACATTTTCAAGCTTTGGGCAACAATAATGACTCCAGGCAATAATAATCAAAAGCTGCTGACTCTTTAGGTAAAAGGTTGTTGGGAAACTTCATAATGATGCATGAAGCTAACTGTACCTGAGCCCACTAATTAATCTTAATATCATGAAAAGGAAAACAACCTGATAAAATGTGCCTCCTGTTGTGATGTACATAGTGTCAGCTGCAAGCTTCTCCGTCAGGAAAAGAAAAAGAAATTGAACCTGAACTGAACCGATCCTCCAGAGCTCATTAAAATATAAAGGAAATTCAGGGGTAGAGGAATACATTAACATTTTAAATCACACTCCTAGGAAAAGATGAGCAAAATCCAGAACATGGAAAATTCTATAGCACAAATGATCCTATTCTTCAACAAATAAAGAGCATTAAAAGAAGGAAAATGGCCAAAAAAAATTTGAATAGACATTTCTCCAAAGAAAAATACAAATGGTCAATGAGCACATGAAAAGATGCTCAACACCGGTAGTCATTAGGGAAATGCAAATCAAAACCACAATGAGATGCCGGTTCACATCCATTCAGATGACTATTATGGAAAATATTTTAATTTTTAAAAACAGAAAATAACTGTCAGTAAGCATGTGGCCCCAACGCTCAGAACAAATGATTTTAAGGTCCTACACATCATGGAGAAGAAAATTCTTAAAAGGTAGAAGGGGAGGTAATCCTCAGTGCACTGCCTACATTGATTTTATAGAAGGGAAGCTTGATCATTGGTAGGGATTTGGTAGAAATAAATGAAGGGAACTTGAAAAGAACTACTCAGAAAACTAACTTCCAAAGAGGGTGTTTTTGAAAGAGATTGTGTTATGTGTCAGACCTCAAAAATGCTTACATGTGATTAGTACATTTGAGCCAATGGAAGATAAACAGGTATTCAAATAAGGTCAATATAATGTGAGGCTGAGGAGGACAGGTGTTACCCCCTAGGGACTGGAGGCCACTGCCATTGAAGGAT
This sequence comes from Catagonus wagneri, assembly GCA_004024745.2. Lineage (NCBI taxonomy): Eukaryota > Metazoa > Chordata > Mammalia > Artiodactyla > Tayassuidae > Catagonus > Catagonus wagneri. The sequence continues at coordinate 2,808,065 of PVHT021183524.1, forward strand.
TTAAGCTAGGGAGTTTCCACGATCAGAATTGGTGGCAATGTGGAGGACAATGGACATGACGGGGACCATATGGAGGCAGAGAGACCAGTTAGATCCAAACATCCAATGCTGAACTCAAATTGAGTGTTAAAAGCCTACCATGCCTAAGAAAAGCGTAGTGGATATGGAAAAGAGGAGGCAGTTTAAAGCTGGCTGGTTTGGGGATGGGAGTGAGGAACTGGTGCCCAGGTGTCCGGGTGACTTTAAGGGGAAAGTATTAAAAGCCTGAGTGTAGATAATATTGCCCTGGGAGCTTGCACAGAGGAAGAAGAGCTGTGTACATGGACAGGACCCCAGGGAACTCCAGCATGAGGTTGAGTACATTATTAGGATAATGTTCAGGGTGTGACCATGGGCTTGAGCTGTTGACACCTCCTAAGTCCTTGGAGCTGATGATGTCAACAAACAAACAAACAAACAAAACACACACACAAAATAGCATGCCTAAATGCCACCGACACAGATTTCTACTTCTAGAATGCAAATTCATATTTTAGGTTTATAAGCCAATATTTCTATGAATAAAATATAAGACATAAATGCATACCTCATTAAGTGTCAACATTTCTTCTACTTTGGTAGCACCACTTTCAGGCAAGGAAATTAATACCGTTTTGGCTATCTCCTTGAGAACTGTATCAATATGCATTTCACACAAGTCACTGATCTACCAATAAGAAAACACACATGGAAGAAAATTCTTCTCTCATCCAAAATACACTTCAGTTATAAACTAATTTAGAAGGCTGTATCTGGGCACTTGCACCCTGAACCAAGCATAATTTGGTGGGAACTTTAGGAGTACATCTGCAAAGAAAGCTCCATGTGGAAGTGAAGTCTTATTGGGCAGCAATGACATGTGCTCCTTCAATCTTCATTCCAGCACATGAACCCTTACTATCCCAGTTTTACAACTAGAGAAACCTAGGCTCAGAGAAGTCAAGTAACCTGGGGAGGAACACACAGCTGGTGAAAGTCAAAGAATCCTACATAGATTTATCTGACTCCCAAGCCTCTGGGTTTTGTCTATTACACCATGATGCTGCCACTGACAGACGAGCGCATCTCAAAAGATATTCGTGCTTTATGCAGCAAACATGTCAGAAATCAAATAGTCTCCAACTGAATGACTGCCTCATTTCATTAATATCAGATGCATTAATATTTAAGTGTTCCATTCTGCCATCTTCCACAGTCTACAATTATCCCATTTTCTAAACTACAGCCTCAATCATCATTTTAACATATTAAAGGCAAGGTAATTCAGGGACAAAAACCAGGCAACCCTAAGTGAAAAGGCCCCAAATCAGTTAGACACATAAAGCTTTTTTAAAACTCAATGGAGTTCTTTCTAATTAACAGTTGCACCCCTTAAAGAGCTTTCATAGATAACCAAACTATTACTTAGAGCCTGAGCATTAATGTATGTAGCTTTAAAAAATTATCTATCATACCTTCTTTAAGAGCTGACTAAACATATCCAAAACTGAGTCAACTTCTTGAAAAAAGCTTTCAAGCGTTAAAGATGACCATGTTAATATTGTGAGCCCTTGTCTCAATACAGATTCCACCTAGAAAAAGAAAAAATGTTTCCACTATAAAAAAGGAGCATCTACATTTATTTTTAAAAGCTGCCTTTTTTATTACCTGGAAATATTATAGGTTGTATTTCCTTGATTTTATTTCCCCTCCACTATAGCTAGTAAAGGTGACTTTTTGTTTTTAATCACCTTTGGCTGTCACTGAAGCAATCATGGATTCTTAGCAAGTGCTCATTATTTAGATTTATTTGTTTTTAATGGCAACAAAATTTAGACAAGCAATTATTCTGCAGGAAAAACAGAGCTATAAAGTTTAACTAGAAAGAGGGACTGGGCAAGAATAGATGTTCTAAAATCCATAATCTATAGAACTGGAATCTAATTTTAAATGACAGAGAAATCAATAAGAACCTTCTGCATTACCAACCTTTTTCATTTTAGGGGCCATCAGATTGACAAACACAGGAGGCACTTCCTGACATAACTCATCATAATACTGAAGAAGACCCTGTTAAAAGTCAAAACCGCATGTTTTACTTTAATTTATTTTAAAGCAACAGTCATATTTTGATTCGTACCAGGAAGGTTTCATTATATCTACTTCCTCAAAAAGCCCTGCCAAGATGGGGGCTGCTTATTTATACAAATTTGCTATACTTCTGCCTCACCTGTAAATTACCCAAGCATCCCCTTTAAACATGAAGTCATTGGAGATTTCTAGATCTGTGTTTTTCATAACTATTATTTGTCTTTCTAGATTTATGCTATTTTAAGTGGTGTGGACAAATATCTTTCCACGTTTTACCCCTTTCTGTTCCTTGTCTTCTGACATGTTGCAACATACTTACCAGTGATGCCACACTTACCTTCTTGAATCAAAATAAATGTGTACACAATCAGAATTAAGTGTTTTCTATTTGCTTCTAGATATTTTTTAGAGATGAACCATAATGATCGATTTTTGACTATTTTGTAATTTACCGCACTATGTAATGGGACATGTGGATTCAAGTTAATTCTTACCCAAATTAATAATATGAAACTGCTTTAATGTTTACTTAATAGTTTCAAAGTTATTAATTCTTTTCCTCCTTTTCCGTTACTACAGTTGAACTGTTCTGTACATGCGACACTTGGCAAAGGATTTTGACTTTCATAATATCATTCAGTGCTAACTAGAATCCTTTAAGATGCAGGGCACCTGATATTAATCTCAGTTTATAACAGTACTGTGACACTTAATCCTCTAAAGTCACAACTAGCCAACATGAAAATCTAGGGCTTGAGCGGAAGCCAAAGTTTCCACAATGTCAATGCTGCCCTGAGATTTTTAAAATACAATTAAATAATATTTTGGCAAGAGCTAAAACTATTAAACTCCTAGAACAAGGCATATGCATAAATCTTTGTGACTGGATTAAGCAGAAATTACCTAGAAAAATCATTAAAACACAAGGGATAGAAGAAAAAATAAATTAAGACTTCGGCAACATTTTTCATTTTTAAATCTTTGTGCTTCAAAGAATACTATCAAGAAGATGAAAAGACAACCTACAGAAAAGAAGAAAATATCTGCAAATTGAAATTGACATGATAAGGGATTTGTATCCAGAGCATGTGATGAATTTTTACAACTCAATAATAAAAGAAGACAACTCAATTCTTAAATGGGCAACAATTTGGGGGTTCCTGTTGTGGCTCAGCGGAAACGAACACCCGACTAGTATCCATGAGGATGCAGGTCCAATCCTTGGCCTCACTCAGTGGGTTAAGGATCCAGCATTGCTGTGAGCTGTAGTGTAGGTCACAGATGCAGCTCAGATGTGGCGTTGCTGTGGCTGTGGAATAGGCTGTTAGCTGTAGCTCCAATTTCACCCACTAGCCTGGAAACTTCTACATGCAGCACATGTGGCCCTAAAAAGCAAAAATAAACAAATACATAAATACATAGCAACAATTTCAATAGACATTCCTCCAAAGATCTACCGAATGGCCAATATGCATGTGAAAAGATCCTCAACATCAACAGCCAAGGAGAAAAATGCAAATCAAACCACATGGAAATACCACTTGACAACCAAATGAAATTCAAATGAAAAAGACAGATATTAATAAGTATTGGTAAGGATGTGGAAAGTGGATCACCCACTGCCGGTAGGAATATAAAATAACGCAGCCTTTTTGGAAAACAGAGTGTATCAGTTATTCAAAAGGTTAAACACAGAATTACCAAGTTATTGAAACTCAGCAATTTTACTCCTAAATATAGCCCTAAAAGAATGAAAACATATGCCCTCACAAAAGCTTGTATACAAATATTCATAGCAATATTCCTCATAATGTAAAAAAGTGTAAACAACCCAAATATCCATGAATGAAAGAATGGATAACTAAAATGTGGCAGAATTGTGCAAAGGAATATTATGTGGCCACAAAAAGGAATGAGGTATTGATACCTGGAACAATTATGAACGAACTTTAAAAATACTGTGCTAGGTTAAAGAAGTGAATCACAAAACACCACATATTGAATGATTTCATTTGTATGAAATGCCCAGAATAGGCAAATCCACAGAGAAAGTAAGAAGATTAGTGGTTGTCAGGGGAGGATGTAGAAAGTGTTGGGGGAAAATGAGGAGTGACTGCTAATAGATGTGGGGTTTCTTTTGAGAATGATGACAATGTTCTAAAATTGGTTATGGTGATGCTTCTGCAACTTTGTGAATATATTAAAACCATTAAATTGTACACTTCAAATGAATCAGTTATATGGTATGTGAATCATATCTCAATAACGCTGTTATTTTAGAAAACTGGTTTTGAGAATCTCTCGTCTATCACTCTGAACTTTTCTGTTGTTCCTACGTTTTATCCCACAGTGTGGAGAATCATTCTCCACTCATGCCATTTTACAATCAGCCTACTTCATTAATTTATATCTTACTAGCATCCTTAAGATTAAATATATTGAAAAATATAATGCACTTAATTTATAAAATTACAATATTAAGAATTTTTTAAACTCACTATTCATCATTGTCCCTATCCAGAAGTCTAAATCTGATTCATTTTTTTTCTCTTTTGAGGGCCATATGGAAGTTTCCAGGTGGGATCGAATTGGAGCTGTAACCACTGGCCTATGCCATGGCCACAACAATGCCAGATCTGAGCCACATCTGTGACCTACACCACAGCTCATGGCAATGCCAGATCATTAACCCGCTAAGTGAGGCCACAGATCAAACCTGCATCCTGATGAATACCAGTCAGATTCATTTCTGCTGAGCTCGACGGGAACTCCTAAATCTGATTTCTGATAATATTTTCACTTTCTACTTTTCAACTCCAATCTTTCCTTTTGTTTGCACATCAGTATTTTAAAGCTATCAAGAACTGACAGTGGAAAACCAGAAATCGACAAAACATTGTCAATCAACTATAATAAAATTTTTTTTAAAAGACAGTGGAACAGAATAGAATTGGAGCCCAGAAATAAATCCACGCATATATAGTCAACTTATTTACAAGGAAGCAAGAGAATACTAGGAGCCAAAAAAATACAATGGCCAAAGGATAGTGTATTCAATGAATGATGTCAAAAAACTGGACAGCCATGCACAAAAGGATGAAACTGGACCACTGTCTTATACTATACACTAAAATCAACTCAAAATGGATTAAAGCATTAAATTTAAGACCTGAAACCATAAAATTCCTAGAAGTAAACATAGTGTAAACTTTATATCACTCTTAGCCATGATTTTTTTTGATTTAACACCAAAAGCACAAGCAATAAAAGCAAAAATAAGTAGGTAGACTACATCAAACTAAAAAACATCTGCACAGCAAAGGAAACCATCAACAAAATGAAAAGACAACCTATATAAGGGGAGAAAATATTTATAAATCATATATCTGATAAAGAGTTAATATCTAAAATATATAAAGAACTCACACAACTCAACAGCAAACAATCCAGTTAAAACATAGGCAAAGGAACTGAATAGACCTTTTACTAGAGAAGACTTAAAAGTAGCCAATAGAGACCATTAATCACAGGGAAATGCAAACTAAGACCAAAACGAGATACCATCTCACATCTATCAGAATAGCTCTTATCAAAAAAAAAAAAGAAAATA
>PVHT021183524.1:2814783-2849816 GCA_004024745.2 Catagonus wagneri
ATATAAAGAACTCACACAACTCAACAGCAAACAATCCAGTTAAAACATAGGCAAAGGAACTGAATAGACCTTTTACTAGAGAAGACTTAAAAGTAGCCAATAGAGACCATTAATCACAGGGAAATGCAAACTAAGACCAAAACGAGATACCATCTCACATCTATCAGAATAGCTCTTATCAAAAAAAAAAAAGAAAATAAATAACAAATGCTGGTGAGGATGTAGAAAATAAGTACACTCAGGCACTGCTGGTGGGAATGCAAACTGGTGCAACCATTATGAAAAAAGGCACACAGATTCCTCAAAAATCTAAAACAGAACTACCATACTATCCAGCAGTTCCACTTCTGGGTATTTATTCAAAGAATATGAAAACACTACTTTGAAAAAATACATGCACCTGAATGTTCACTGCTGTATTAATCACAATAGCCAAAATATGGAAACCACTATCTGTCAGCAGAGGAAGGGATAAAGATGAGGTGGTATATGTGGAATATTATTCAACCATGAGAAAGAAGGACACCTTGCCATGTGTAACAATATGGATGGACCTTTAAAGCATTGTGTTATGTGAAATAAATCAGACAGAGAAAGACAGATACTGTATCATATTGCTTATATGTAGAACTGAAAAAAGCCAAACTCGTAAAAATAGAGGGTAGAAAAGCAGTTGCTAGGGGCTGTGGGGTAGGGGAAATAGGGAGATATTGGTAAATGGGTACAAACTTTCAGCTATAAGATGAATAAGGTCTGAGGATCTAATGTATAATATGGTGACTGCAGTTGAAAATACATTATAATATAACAAACTTGCTAAGAGAGTGGAACTTAAATGTTCTCATATATATGTATGTATCTCATATACATCTGAATCTATATATATCATATATAAATCTATATCTACAGATCATAGATATACATAGTGACAGATATGTTAGTTGACTAAATGGGAGGAACCCTCTAATGATATACATATCAAATCATCATGATATACACTTTCAATATCTTACAATTTTATTTGTCAACTATATCTCAATAAAGCTGAAAAAATTAAAGGAATCAACATAATAATAAATTTCTCCTCAATGCCATGTCAGCATGAAGATAACTTCTTCTTCAAAAAAAACAACACAAAAAGAAACTTCTTTCCAAAAAACTAGAAAATAGAATCTATCTTACCTGCAAATACAATTTATCTCCTTTCAATTTACTTTCCAATTTTAGCAATCTCTTTGCCTGTTCTGGTACATCCAACTTCATTTTTATCATGCACTTAGTTTCCCGAACAACTTCTAAAATTTTGGGATCAAAATTAACCAGCAACTTCCCTGTTTCTGGATGTCGCACAAAAAGTGTGGCTTGCAACGCTACAAATAAACAATTGTTGACATTACTTATTCTGGATTTCTGCTTCCAGTCCTGTTGATATGCCTGTCCTCCCCGGAATGCTGACTTGAGAGCAGAATAATAGTTTTGGATATTTCAGTTGCTAAGGCACAGTATCTGACACATGATCAGTGCTCAAAACTTTGATAAATGAATGCAAAGTGTCTGCAAACCATAATATCTGATCCAGAGATATAAATGGACCAATAATAGCCTTTGTGCTATGAACTGCAGTACTTTTCTGGGTGGATCTAAAAGAGCTGTAATTCAGTGTTAGATTATTTTTATGGACTGTGATTTAATCTCTGGGAAGGAAAATTGGAAAATGTGTCCAACTACAAACTATGACACACCTCATAGATTTCAAATCCATTTCCACACCTAAACCCCAAACTGGGCTTCTTTAAGGAGGTTTATCTGAATTAAATCTCCATCCTGAATTTCTGATAACCAGGCTCAATATCAGCAAAGAAATGTTTATTAAACACTATTGAGTTGTAAACTCCTAGGATGCAGAGGAAGATTTTTCCTACCCTACATTTGAGTTATTACATGAACATTATTCATATAAATAGGCACTTTCAGTTATGTTTTTAAGAATGAAATGCATAATCCCGAATGTTTTATGCTGAATAGCCTTAGATCATTTGTTGCCCAGACATGAATTACTTCTAGAGGCATAACAATAACACACTTACAGACAGGTATGTGCTAGCTTGAGTTGCATCTTATATTAACAAAACACTGCTAACATGAGAATTCCACAAGTATCTTCCAAGCCTCACACTACTTCATAGAATATGGCTGAATTAAAATTTCTATAAAACAAAATAGTCTGTATATCCCTTCGAAGTTAGTTGACTTTTACTTGACAGATAAAATTAGTCTTAATATGATTTTTTTTTTTTTTTGGCCACATCTGCAGCATGTGGAAGTTCGCAGGCCAGGGATCAAACACTCACCACAGCAGCAACCTCAGCCACTGCAGTAACAATGCCAGATCCTTAACCCAACGTACCACCAGGGAACGCCTTGATATGATTCTTAACAATGTTGGTTTCACGAGGATTTCAACTAAAATCTTTACTCAAATTATTTGGTATCTTTTTAAAATCTGTCTAGAAATCATTTATCCTCCCAAGTGAATTGTAAAATAACCTTAGAACATTCATTTAATGAAATTTGTCTTCCTTAAGGCAGTATTATATTTAACTATAATAAACAGTTTTCTTGAAAGGACAAAATAGTCAGCAAGACCGCTAAGAATAATGACAGCCAGGAAGTCTGCTCCAGGACTGAGTGAACATTTTGTTCTATGGGTGAGAAACTTGATAGAGCAAACCAAAGAGGACAATAGTAGGCCCCCAATTATTATTCCAAGTTCCTATATAGTTAAATACAGTCACATCAATATAACAGTAAGGCATACTCTAGAGCAATTTGTTTCCATTAGCCTGTGTTCGCATGAATAGCAGGTCTGGATCCTGACTCTGCCACCTCCTAGCTCTGTGACTCTTGGCAATTTACCTAACTTCTCAGTACCTCAGTTTCCTTGTCTGTAAAATGAGGATAATAATAGTTCTTCATAGAGTTGCCATGAGGATTAAACCAAGTTGAATATGTAAAGTGCTCAGACAAATCCTGGTGCATGGTAAGCTGATAATGGCTGCTATTTAAAGGACACAAAGATGAAACAGGCATAGAGAATATTCCTGGAATGTGTAGGGGAAATAAGACAGATCCGTAAAGCAACAAATGTCATGATAAAGTGTGTGGAGGGCTCTGGAGGAGGAAGACATTATTATCTGCCAGGAAGAATAGGAAGGGCTTTATAGGTCAGGTGACTATTGAATTTGTTATGGAACATGTGCAGATAAAAGAAAAAACCAGCAGGAGAAAAAAAATAGAAAAGTACCTAGGACTGTAGAAGCAAAGCAGTACATGGTCCATATTTCAATTGCTAAAAAACTTTTCTTCGCTCTTTTCCATAATGTGAATTTTAACCTTCTCTGAATGCTCCTTTGTGACCACACTCCATTAGCAGGCTCTCATTAGGATCCACAGGGTCCTACCATACACGTTACACAGAAACAACTGGCCTGATGGAAGTGGTGTATTAAAGGCTTAACTAAGGTGCCAGTTGGGAAGATACCCTGCAGGGCTGAAGCCCTATCCTCCAGGACACACACACGCAGTGAATCAGTGGCCTGTATATAGTCCTGTGTCCCCAATAGCTGAAATACATGGGTCTGGATCCAAAAGGCAGAACTAGGAGGAGCCCCTCTCACCATCACCTCCAGTGACCTAACCTCCAAATTTGTATCTCCTCTGCGCTCTGCTGAAGTGGAGATCCTGGTGTGGGAGTGAGAAACCTTTCTACCAAGGAACACGGTCAGGGTTCCACCAAGGGTATGGATAAAAGATTAAGGTTAGTAAGGGACAAAGAAGGAACCTGTACAGACCAATGGTTGAGCCCACAAAATAACAACATCACTGTGATGCCAGCATGGATAGATGATGGCTTGAAACCATCCACCACCGTCTCACACTTAACTCTGTCCAACACCTTGGCACTCTTCAGAGGCACTTAGACAGAGTACCTAATTCTCTTAATTTACTGGTAATCTAAATTGAAGTTAAATTCAGTCATAGGAAAAGAAAGACATGGAGGGAGGCAAGACGAGAGGAGGGGAGGAAGGAAGGAAGAAAAGGAACAGAGGAAAAAAAGGAAGGGAGGAAGGAAGGATGGAGGGAAAGAAATAAGGAAAGAAGGAAGGAAGGAAAAGGCAAGGAGAAAAGGAGAAAGGAAGGAAGACAAGCAAGCTGCAATTCTTTCTGCCCTGATTGAGACTAGATTTGAATCTATAGAATGATAAAACTGAATCTAAAAACCTTCCCAAATCTATGGAGAAATATCAACAAAGCGTCTTGATATTTACTTTTAAAAACTGTTTTTCAGGAGAAAGTCATAATCTTGGTATATCAACTTTAAGGCCATGACAATTTCTGCTTATAAAATCAGGGTGCTAGGAACCATAAAGAAATAAATAACTGTATCATCCCCAAATCTAAATTTAACCATCATGAAGTTATACGAAGAAAGATGTAAAAATTCTCCGGAACCACGAACTCATTCAAAATCACCTCACAGCGGCTCAGCAGCATCATTACAGAGTCTTACACGCACCGTGCTGTAACTGCGAGGTCTCCTTCATCCAGGCCGTGTGATAGACCACCTCGAACTCCACCAGAACATAGGCAAGTTTATTATACCGACGAATGACTGCTTTGCCTTCCACACTTGACAAAATTTCCGAGTTTTTCTGTTTTGCAAGGGAAAAAAGAAAGATTTGTTTTTCAAAGCCTGCTGATTGTTTTCAAATCCAAACTGTGAAGCTGTTTTATAATTTAAATGACATCAGATAATGGTGTTAGCCCTTTAGATGTTGCCTCAGAGATGAGAAAGGCCAGACAAGCTAGAGATGGAAGCAGGGAAACATGATAAATGGAAAGGGAAAAGTGGAAAAGGAAATAAAGGATTTAAAAAGAGATGTCTCTGGGCCTACTGCTGGCCCCGGGCACTCAGAGTCTCACCTCCCACTTTTCCGGGCAAAATACAATAGACGGACTTTCCTTGAACCTGAATTTCAGGGCAAACTCCTAAATTCCAGCACACACACACAAATGCAAAACATAAATATATACCAAAGAACAAAAATCAAATTTCTTTATGCAAAAATTGAAAGTTTTATGTTTTGCTTCCCATATAGCAAAACCAGAGCAATCTCAGCTCTGTGACTGTAAAGTCAATAAACAACTGAGGCCCCCTCCTGGCTTCTCCTCTAAAGTTAGCGTTTTAATTTTTTTTTTTTTTAATATTGAGAACAAATAGATGATAGGCAAACAAATAACAGAAACTTAATAATTAATAATACTTAAATAATAAAATTGTTGGCAAGACTATTGTTTTATAGTGATTTTGTTCTATATTTTGGCATAAGATACAATACTGAGCAAACCAGTTCTGCTTTGATACTCTGTTTCTTTAAAACACAAAGAAAGTAAAACAAAACAGAAAAAAAAAAAGAGAAGACAAACTGGCAATTTCAGGATGCCAAAAGAACCTAAGACAGTCCCTGCATCTTTCAGAAATTTAATAATCTTAAGGACAAACAGAACGAATGCACTTGATTACACACTGCTCTTGGCCTCGGTCCTTGAAGCAGGACTGCACTCCAAGGGCATCGGCCCTTCACTAATGTATATCCGTGACCTGTCAGTCCACACACAGAAGTTAGTTACAGCACTAGGCCTGTGTTCTACCGTTTTCAAAACAACTGTTTTTCAAAAGCTTTTCTAAAGTGTCCTGTATTATTAAAAGTCATAAAGTTGTAAGATTCATCCCCTTAGAGATGAACTATAACAGGGTTCTTGACCAGACGAGAAAGAATTGGCTTAGTCTATCCCAAGCCTATTTGTTAACTGAATTTTCTTTGCCCAGTAAAAGAATTAGTTCTAGATATTTTATTGGACACAAATGTTATAGGATAAAACAGTTTTCTTGCATTAAAAGCCACCACAATCCACATACTGTATGTTTAATGCTGGCTTACAAAGAAATAGTTGATGGGCTCGCTTATCCGGCGATAGAGCTGCCTCACCCAAAGGATTTTTCCTGCGATAGGAGGCATGTTGCGGGCGAGAGGGGGATCATCCTTTTGAGAATGATAAAGCTGTAATGAAAGGTCTGGCATTAATGTTTGAAATCCAATACAGAGGAAAAGGCAAAAAATATATACAGCTATATTTGTACTGATGTTTTACCATTATCCACATGTTTTATACACAAGAGGTAGTCAATAAATACATCAGTGCACTCAGAGATATCAACCCAAGGCTCAAAAACGATGATGTTTACACTACGTGACACTTAATTCTCTCTTAATCCTTATGTCCCGTCATGTGCATATTTTTTCCTGCCTTTTAGCCCTAATTTTAAGGATATATTCTAAAGTAGGAGCACACAGCTACATTATATCTGTCATAATATTCTCTAGAGTTCATATTTTGACACGCAAAAACACTAACTTAGATGGGCTTTCCCATACCCACGTGATCATGGTCATAAAAAGACAGTTCTTAGGTGCAAAGGAGTGTAAATCTGGCTGTTCAGGGACACACGTGCCAGCACCTTCCCCATGGAGAGAGGAGCATCAAAGATACTCAGCAAAAAGCTTGGAACAAGATAATGATGACAAATACTTCCAGAATATTCTTCTTTTTGTACTAAAGTACCATTCTGTTTATAAATAAACAGTATACTCGCCTTCTTAGTAGCTTCAAGTTCAGCCACATAGTACTGAAGAATACGCTCCACTGTATGGTTTATTTCTAACTGAAGACAAGGAATGTTCAGTTTCTGGAATCTAAAAGCAATTGAAGGTAACAATTTAAAAGTAAATAAGAAACAAACCTAAGAATTGCTGCAGGAGTTCCCTTTGTGGCTCAGTGGGTTAAGAACCTGACATAGTGTCCATGAGGATGCAGGTTCAATTCCTGGCCTCGCTCAGTGGGTTAAGGATCTGGCATTGCTGCAAGCTCAAATCAGTATTGCCATGGCTGTGACATAGGCCTGGAGCTGCAGCTCCAATTTGAACCCTAGCCCAGGAACCTCCATATGCCGAGGATGCAGCCATAAAAAGAAAAAGAAAAGAATTGCTACAGTCCTAAAAAATTCACTCACTCATTTGGCAAATATTTAATCCGGGCTTTACATACTGCCCTAGGATACAGTGATGAACAAGACTGTACGGCTCTAGGCCCCTCGGAGCCAACAATTATCTTATGGAAAAGGTAGAGGTTAGTCAAGAGTGACATGAGTAACTTTAAATTATAAGGTTGGGAGAAATGCATGTGATAGGGGAAACCAGCCAAGTCTGGGAAGTCAAGAAAGACCTCCCTTGAGAAAGTGACAACAGAATTGAGATTAAAAAGATGAGTGGGAAGTTGTTTTAGCAAAGATGGAGGGGGAGCTCACTGACTGTCCGATATTATTGCTCACGTCACTCCAAAGAGCCATAATGATACTAGTGATTTTGTCAGCCAAATATCGCCTACACTTAGAGACTAAGTGATACACAGGATGTGCTAGAACCATAATGTTCTAAAATAAGCTGACACCAACATACTGTAAGTAAAAAGAGAGACAGAGACAGAAAGAAAAATTGCCAAGAAAATGGTACCGCCATCTGCCTATACAATACTGTCATTTGTAATCATTTTACATCTATTTGACCTTATGTAAGGTTTCACAGTATGACTCACCATTAGAGAGACTGGAACTATGAGAAAGTCTGATGTAAACCCAGATTCGTTCTCAGGGGAGAGTTCCAAAAGGGTCCCTGACATAGGTTGTGAACCCTCCCTGAGCTGGGAGAAAATGGCTTCTGTCCCAGCCTGTTCCTCTAATGCAAGCTTTCCTGCCTTTTAGGGGAGCACTGCTGTCAGGACTAGAAGGAAAGGAAGCTGCAGGAGTGCTCCAGGGAGAAATACGCAGGTTGGGGATATACTGCTCCTAGGTAATTTCAATTTTAGAAATCCTTTCAGTGTGCAGAAGCATTATTTGTTTCCTTTCAAATAATTCTTTTTTGTTGTTGTTCTTTTTGGCCTCATCTGTGGCATATGTAAGTTCCCTGGCCAGGAATCAAATTCAAGCCACAGCTTGGACCCACATGGCAGCTGCAGCAACACCAGATCCTTAAATTATGGCACCACGCCAGGATCGAACCTGCACCTCAGCAGCGACCCAGGCAGCTGCAGAGACCCAAGCTGCCTCAGAGACAACAATGGATCCCTAATCTGCTGCACCACAGTGGGAACTACTCCTTTCCAATAACTCTTATGAAATTAACCACAAGGTGTTACACGGCTGGGTGGAAAAATGTGAAATCACTTCATTTTCTTATTGGAAAATTTTCTGCCACAAAAAATGCAATGATGGGAGTTCCCATCGTGGCTCAGTGGTTAATGAACCCGACTAACATCCATGAGGATGCGAGTTTGATCTGAGGTCTCACTCAGTGGGTTAAGGATCTGGCGTTGCCATGAGCTGTGGTGTTGGCCACAGACGCGGTTCAGATCCCGCATTGCTGTGGCTGTGGTGCGGGCCAGCAACTGCAGCTCTGATTTGACCTCTAGCCTGGGAACTTCCATATGCCGTGGGTGTCACCCTTAAAAAGACAAAAAGACCAAAAAAAAATGCAACAAAAATATCAGACTATATTTCAAATTTTCACCAGTCTATTTAAGGGTCATTGAAAGATTAATGCTTATAAATTTTCAAGTTTACATAGGAGAGATTTCCAATTTTTTTTGAAATTGTTACTTTTCAGATATAAAGTTACCCCACCTAGAATCTACTGCTTAATGCATTATAAATACCTTTGGAGCAGCTGAAGAGCTTGCTGAGAAGATAAGATTTTTCCAAAAGTACTATTCATAAATGCCTGTATTTGTACCTAAAATACAATATTAATGTTTAAGTGACTTTTTCGAATTAAGGAGATTAGTTTTGTTTAACAATAAAGAATCAAAACAGGCTTAAACACATCTCTCAACTAACCATCTAGAACTGCACTGTACAGTATGGTGGCCATGTTTCTCCTGAGCACCTGAAATGTCATTACTTGGAAGTGAGATGTGCTATAAATGTAAAGGACACACTAGATTTCAAAGACTTAGTACAAAGAAAGAATATAAAATATCTCAATGATTTTTATATTAATGACATGTTAAAATGATAATATTTTGAATATGTTGGGTTGAATAAAGTACATCATTAAAGTTAATTTTACCTAATTCGTTTTACCTTTTAAACTACATATGTGTTTTGCATTGACACTCGTTATTTATTGGATGTTGACTGAGAGAATTTATGAAGGGGGTGAATGTCCCTTACTGAGCACATTTCTTTGAAAGACATAGAATTTCTAAGCATGTCACATGCTTAGAGCAATGAAAAGACACTGTAGACACCCAAGATCAACAGGTATCATTTTCCAACACTGCTGCTCTCAGAAATCTCTCTGTCATGCTAAAGAGGAATAAGAAGCAGAAAATATTCTTCCAAGATCCCATCATCCCTAGCAATGAACTCCAACCTCCTGGTGCCCAACTGATGGAACTGAAGCACTTTGCAAATTACTTATAGGCTTTATTGGTACTGTCTACAAATATATGCCATGCCCATTAATCAAACAATGGAAAAGGAAAAAGTTGAGACGCTGATCCCTCTTTTTAAATACTAAAAAGCTAATATGACCTTTAACTTTACTGAAAACTAAATTTGAATCTAAGATCAAAGTAAAGGCTTTATAACATATAATCCTTATTAAGAAATCATAGGGAGTTCCCATCGTGGGTCAGCAGAAATGAATCTGACTAGTATCCATGAGCCCTGGCCTCGCTCAGTGAGTTAAGTATTCAGCATTGCTATGAGCTGTGGTGTAGGTCACAGATGTGGCTCAGATATGGCGTTGCTGTGGCTATGGTGCAGGCCAGTGGCTAGACCCCCAGCCTTGGAACTTCCATATGCATTGGGTGCAGCCCAAGAAAGAAAGAAAGAAAGAAAGAAAGAAAGAAAGAAAGGAAAGGAAGGAAGGAAAGAAAGAAAGAAAGAAAGAAAGAGAGGAAGGGAGAGGGAGAAAAGAAAGGAGGGAGGGAGGAAGGAAGGGAGGAAGAAAGAGAGAAAGAAATCATAAAAACAATTTAAGTGATAAGTTTTGGAGTTGTTTTTTGGTTTTTGGGTTTTTTTTTTTTTTTTTTTCTTTTTCAGCTGCACCTGTAGCACATAGAAGTTCCCAGGCCAGGGATCGAATCAGCCACAGCTTTGACCTATACCACAGCTGCGGCAATGCCAGAGCCTTAACCCACTGTGGCACAGTGGGAACTCCTAGTAATAAGTTTTTTAAAAAACACAAATTCCTGTTAACTTAAAGATAAAGATATAACTCCCAAGGCCAAACACTGAAAGTAGTAACTAAAATATATCTTAATACAAAGAGTCTAACTTTCAAAAACTGAAAGGAAATCTGTGCCAAAAAGAAAAAGTGTTCTTGTTAGAATTTTACAATCTTTTTGATTTATATTGCCCAGATTACATGTAAGGCAGTTTTTAAAGAGTCTTTTAAAAAAAATACATGAGAAAAATACATCATTTTCCTCACCCTCTTGGCAAGAATTTAAGACTCAGGAAATGGACAAAATATATTCTCGTCCCTCTCTGTGTCACCAGGACACTCTGCAGCAAAGAGGAGACCCTTCCCTGGGGCTAGATCTGGGCTGACAGTAGTTTTCAGAATAAGCCCAAAAGGTGAGAGAGAAATATGTTACGGTCTCATCCCTCTGGTGTCTCTTCAGCTATGACAGAGAATGTGGCTGTGAAGCGCAGCGCCAAGGCAAGAGTGATCTAGCTTCCTTACATGTTCTCAAATCTTCCCACGCTTAAACCATTAGGTGTACAGATCTCTCTTAGACTGGAAAAGTGGCACTGGCTCCTTGGCATGACAAAAATCGAATACAATTCTAAATGTAAATTAAAAATAAATCTTAGCTACAATCCCTTTGCGCTTCTGGTTAGTTGCTGATGTCTTTTATTGAATACGCTCATTTTTCACTTAAAAAAAAAGATGAAAAATATTTTGTGGCCTAGGTAGAAAATTATTCATGCCAGCAAATTTGTTGATCAGTTTGCAGGAGTAATTTGTAATAAACGGAAAATATGTGAATTTTGTTACTATTGATTACATTTCAGCTTTAATAAGGTGAAAGTATGTATTATTACTTACCTCCAAACCATTGATTTTTGTCATGAAATCTAGGAAATCTGTATCAAATTCTGTCCTTCTTGGATCCAGAATATCATACTGCTTTTTCTTAACCCCTTGATATATATTTTTGAATTTTATTGCCATAATGTCTATTCCCTCTATGGTAGAATTGCTCAAGGCCGAATATGTTTGCACAATAGTTATCATTTCTATAATCTTAAAAAGAAAAAGTATTTTTTTATTTTAAAAATTAGAAATTAACACCTTTCCCTAGAATAAGTTATTAGTGCATCATTGATTTAAAAAACAAAAACAAACCAATAAACAGGCCCTAGAATCATTTAACTAAAACCAACCAGAGGAGATAAAACAAAAGACAAGTCTCTGTCCCACCATTACTGCTATTACTACGATTTAAGACGTTCTGTCATAAGCAGAGAGTTTACAGCCTTTCTCAGAATCTGATCGCACTGTCTTTCAGGAGGTGGGGAGTGGAGGGTAAGTAAAAGCCCTTGCAGATGTCTAAAGAGCTTCAGCCTTTTGTTCTTGAGAATCTTCTGAAAATCATTTCACTGGATCCCTGGATTCAAGAGATTTACCACTCTGCGTGACCCTCTCTCACTACAGTTCTGAGTTGTAATACTAGCAGAAATCCACATTCAGGTAAAGGAAAGACCCCCACAAACCTGAAAGATGGCTGCAGTCACTTCTGGCCCCTGAAGAAACCCGAGAAACCTCCACGATGAAATTTATTTCAGAAACCACTGGCTCCATCTCAATGTACCAACACACCCACTTCACCAAAGGGGGGAAAAAAACCTTTCACGTCCACAGGCTACTCAGTTCCTTCATCAGTGATTCGTCATTTTGATTCCTGCCCTGGAGAACAATGCTCAAAACTTCCCACCCTTTCTCTTCTCTCCCACAAATGTTGGGGGTGAAAAGAAAAGAAAACTAAAGACAGAGCTCTGTGTCACTCCAATACTCACCAAGATTTACAAGGCAGGAAGAGAAAGAAGAAACAAAGGATATGGTACACACTTCATTCTCATTCTTTAGGGCACACTAACATTTAATGAGCCCCTCCATCTACCAAAAAAGGTGCATTTCAAGTACCCTAAGTTAACACACTAGAACTTTCCTTAGAGATCTGCACATCTCGGAAAGTATCCATGAGGATGCAGGTTCGATCCCTGACCTTGCTCAGTGGATTAAAGATCCAGTGTTGCCATGAGCTGTAGTGTAGGTCGTAGACATGGCTCGGATCTGTGGCTGTGATTCAGGCGGGCAGCTGCAGCTCCGATTCAACCCCTGCTGGGAACTTCCGTATGCTGCAGGTGCATATAGATTCCCTAAATAATGGGGGAAAAAAAGATCTCCACATTTCCACCCAACCCTGAGGTCTTGGCTCTCTAATCCCAAGCTCGGTTCTGTCTGTCCTTTGACTGTGGCACTTGGTCATCCTGACATCTGAATCTTAGCTTTCCCTAACAGGCTCTGGCTTAGCTTTCTCTTCTGTCTCTTCTCTTCACCTAGTTAAGAGCTCACAGGGGTGGTCCAACAGTGGTCCCTGCTGTGCCCCATTCATCAGGGGAAGAGCCCATGCAGGCAGCTCAGTAACTGTCTCTAGAGCATTATAAAAAAATTCTGACCACATTTCAGGGTAAATTTTATGCCCTATCTTTGAAAATCTAGATACCAATACCCACCAATTACACCTGGGGGAGATGCCAGTCAGCCAGAGGATTCTTATCCCAGAGGAGCTGGAATAACCTGGTAATCAGGATGCACTTCAAGCAAGGCCTCTAGGGGGCACTGCATTAGCTCTGATTGTTGAGCCCTGTGGTATGAAGTGGTATCCATAAGACTACAGGCAAGGCTTCTCCAAAGGTAGGACAGGGGGAATAGCTAATGCAGCTGGCCGTGACCACTCAACATCTCGAGCATCAGGAATGCCAAGGCTGCTACTTTACAGGTGAAAGTCCATTATGTCCAGGGTTTGATCTGCTACCAAACAGGCCATCAAGGCCCAGCCGTGATACTCTACCAAGCACTCAAGTTGGCAAGGGCCCTGGCTCCTAGAAAAATTAAGAGAAACAGGGAGTCGTCTCCAGGTTGACATTCTTATGGTTTCATAAATGTTAAATATCTCTGTGGAACAGGTCCTGACCAATGGGGCTTATTTATTAATTTGATCCATGCAAATATTCCAATTGGACACTTGTCCCCCAGAAATGCCTACTGTTCACAAAACAGCTTCATACAACATTTTCCTGGATGAGGACCAAAAGCACAAGCAACACAAAGAAAAACTTGATAAACTGGAATTAATCAAAATTAAAAACTATCATGCTTCAAAGAACACAATCAAGAAACTGGAAAGACAACCTGCAAAAAGAGAGAAAATATTTGCAAACCATATCTGATAAGAGGCTTATACCCAGAATATATAAAGAATTCTTATAACTCAATGATAAAATACAAATAACTAAATTTATCTTTTTTTTATTTTATAGCTGCACCTGTGGCATATGGAAGTTCCTGGGCCAGTGACTGAAATCTGATTGAAATGCTTCATCCTTTAACCCACTGCACCAGGCCAAGGATCAAACGCACCCCTCCATAGCAATTGGAGCCACTGCAGTCAAGTTCTTAACCCACTGAGCCTCAGCAAGAATTCCCACAAATAACTAAATTTAAAATGTGTGAAGAATTTGAATAGAAATTTCTCCAAAGAAAAGATATAAATGGACAATAAGAACTTGAAAAGATGTTCAACACCATCTGTCATCAGGGAAATGCAAATTAAAACTGCAATGAGATACTACTTCATATCCACTTGGATAGCTAAATTCCAAGAGACAGATAATAAATATTACAAGGATGTAGAGAAATTGGAACCCTCATACACTGCTTAGGAGAATATAAAATGATGCAACTGATGAAAAACAGTTTGGCATTTCCTCAAAAAAGGTACACAAGGAGTTACTATACGGCCCAGCAATTCCATTCCTATGCATACACTCAAGAGAAATGACACCATATGTACACACAAAAACACATGCACAAATGTTCAAAGCAGCATTATTCATAATAGCCAAAAGCAGAAAAACTCAAATGTCCATCAACTAATGAAAGAATAAATCAAATATGGCATACCCATATGATGGAATATTATTCAGTAATGGAAAGAAATGCTACAACACAGCTGAATCTTGAAAATATTATGCTAAGTGAAAGAAGCCAGTCACAAAGGACCGTAATTCCACTTACACAAAATGTCCAGAATAGGCAATTCTATAGAAACAGAAATTAGATTGACTGCTGCTAGGGACGGGTAGAGGGGAGAATGGAGTATTGTTGCTAGTGGCCACAGGGTTCCTTTTAGTGAGAATGAAAACGTTCTAAAATGAGATGGTGGTAATGGTTGCACAATCCTGTGAGTATATTAGAAAATATTAACTTGCACACTTTAAATGAATAAATTATACCATACGTGAATAAAGAAACATACAGAAAATAGCACCATAGAAGGACCCATCTCAGTAACTTGGTTCTGTTTATCACCCATACTTTACTATTTTGGCATGCCTAGGAAATGCCCTTCAACTTCTGTAATGCCCCCACCAATTTCCAACAAATGATGAAAGGTCCCTAACTACTCCCAGGACCTAAGCAGCAGGCAGAATGGTGGGGCCATAGAAAGAGTGGGTACCAGGTGATAGATTTGCAGGCTTTCCAAAGACTGACTCCAAGAAGCCTCGGGTATGGCTTCCCTTTGTCCCTCCAAGAAGCCTCAGGTATGGCTTGAGAGGAAAAACATCACTCCTCTCAAGTCAGTCCTAAGCAATAACTGAATCAGAGGTGCAGAAGTTTTTAACCCATGTCCAGCCAGCAAAGACGCCGACCACACATCTGTGTTTAGACCACATATGCTGGCCTAGAAAAAGAAGGTGCCCACACACTCAGGACACAACTACTGGGTCTGGTGGGCACTGCAGATATGTCATCACACATCTTTCCTCAGCCTGACACATGGTTAAGAGCAGAGACTTTAATTCAGGCTCCATAGGTGGAGACAGAATTGAGGTCTCAAGAGGAAAGAAGATTGGCAATAGCTTTTGTGCGACTTCCAGGAGGCAGTAATTAGGAATGCAAAACACGTTATAATAAAATGCAGTAATCTGTGAGTAATAGCCAATGAAACATCAATAGGGAGGCAAGAGATCTGTAATAATAATTCTCAGTGAGCCAGCATAAAAGATGAGATAACTGGAAAGGTCTGGTTTGTGGTGGGAATTGTGGCTGCACATGTTTACCTTCTCCAGCCTTTTGCAGAAAGCTTCAAATTTTCCAAATATATACATTTCTGAAACCTCAAAAGATTTTTCCCCTGAGGATTCTAAAATCTGTTTCCTTGTTTTGTGAAAAGATGTCTGATATTCCTTGAACAGAAAAATGCAGTCCTATGAGAGAATTAAAGGGGGATTATACGCAGTGAGACATCTGTTCATGAGTAAAAATTCAAAAACTTTATCCTCACACAAAACTGATCACATCAGGCCCTCAAAAGGGGTTGCTTCTGTTAACATTAAAAATTCAAGTTCTCCGCCTACATATTGAAAGGCTTGTGAAAAATCAATATTGTTTTTTCTATTTTACAACATAATTTCATCTTTATTCTTGTTATTTCCCCTCAACATTTATCCTTATCAAAGTATAATATACACATTTATTTGCTGTCACATTTTTATGGCTAATTAGAACTCCTAGGAGACCAAAAATTATGTACCAATTCTATTGTCAATCTACTGAATTGGCGTTTTTCAATCAGCATTATTATTTACATGCAGGTATAAAAACATTAAGACTGTGCAATACTGATATATCATCCAGCCATCATTTTTCCATGAGGGGATCATAAAATATTTGATGTGTGCATTGCTGAGATCCTAATATTTGACCAAAGCTATACCACTGGCCCGTTCAACCAGGCTTAAAAAAAAAAGAAAAAAGAGGACATTGTCATTAGGCCCCAGTAGGAATTCACTGCCAGGTCAAGCTAACCAAATCACCTTTCATAAATAAGGAGTTCCTGTTGTGGCTCAGCAGAAACGAATCGGACTAGCATCCATGAGAACACAGGTTCGATCCCTGGCTTTGCTCAGTGGGTTAAGGATTGGCGTTGCCATGAGCTCTGCTGTAGGTCACAGATGCGGCTCGGACCCTGCCTTGCTGTGGCTGTGGCGTAGGCCAGAGGCTACAGCTCCGATTCAACCCCTAGCCTGGGAACTTCCATACGCCATGGGTGCAGTCTTAAAAAGACAATAATAATAATAATGTTAGGGAGTTTCCATTGTGGCTTAGCAGGTTAAGAACCCAGCTATTATCCATGCGGATGCAGGTTTGATCCCTGGCCTTGCTCAGTGGGTTAAGGGTTTGATGTAGCTTGGCTCTGGCATTGCTGTGGCTATGGTGTAGGCCAGCAGCTCCAGCTCTGATCTGACCCTAGCCCAGGAACTTCCACATGCCACAGATGTGGCCCTAGAAAAAGGAAAAGAATTCAGGTTTATATGGCTAGTCTCATACTTACCTCTAACTATGACACATCTTCCATTCCCTGCCGCAACCCATATCAATCTCAAAAACAAAATCATTACTCTGTTTGAGGTCACTGATTATTTTTTTGTTTCTTCAGTTTATCTGTGCTTACCACAACTAAGGAACTCCTTGAGATGCTAGGAATACAGCTAAGATCCCTACCCTCCATCTAACAGAAATTAACTTTTTTTTGGCTGCATCTGCGTCATGTTGAAGTTCCCAGGCCAGGGATTGAACCCATGCACAGAAATGACTCAGGCTGCTGTGGTGACAATGCTGGATCCTTAACTGGCTGTGCCACAAGGGAACTCCTAATAGGAATTACCTTATATTACTTCTTCTTCACCAACCAATTCCTTCATGTTGGACAGATATTGTCCTGAATAACAATGCTTCTCACTGTTTCCTCCAATCCATCTGAAAATTATTCCCCAAAATCATACAATAAAAGTTTCCCGGAAAACTTTCAGATGTAAAAGAAATTGGCTTAAACTAGAATTCAGAAAACCAAACTTCCATCCTACTTCAGTAAGTAAATAGTGACTTGAAGGATGTTAAAAGAATCATGAGAAAAAATTGCTAAGTTCTGTGTCAACAGTTCTGGTCCCTGCCAATTGGTCAGTTCAGGGGGAATGATTTCTGACTCCAACCTCCAAAATTAACCCTGGAGAAACTATAGAAGGAAACATGGAATCCTGCAAAAATAAATAAATAAATAATAACAACAACCACAGATGCGTTGTTTTGAATATGAGGATAGAGTGAGCAAAAATAATTTAAAAAAAACAAAGATAGAGAAGGTAAGTAATATTAATGAATAAGTAGACATATCACATATAATAAGGCAAATAGGAGAATATTATTAACATTATGTCAAAAAATTACAAACTTTAGACAAATTGAAGAAATTCCTTTAAAATACAAACTTGTCTCAAGAAGAAATAGAAATAATAGTCAAATAACTAGGTTTTTTTAATAAAGCAATATGTATTTGCAAAACATATATATGAGATTAATATCTAGAATATACGAAGAACTCCTACAACTCGAAAAACAGAACAAAAATCCAGTTCAAAACTTAGTAAAGGATTTGAATAGGCCTTTCTCCAAAGAAGCTATGCAAATGGCCAATAACCACATGAAAAGATGCTCAGTCTGGGAGTTCTGCTCGTTGTGGCTCAGCGGTAAGGAACCTGGCTAGTATACATGAGGACAGGGGTTCAAATCCCCGGGCCTGCTCAGTAGGCTAAGGATCCAGTGTTGATGTGAGCTGTAGTGTAGGTTGTAGATGCAGCTTGGATCTAGTGTTGTTATGGCTGTGGTGTAGGTTGGCAGCTGCAGCTCCAATTCGACCCCTGGTCTGGGAACTTCCATATGCTGCAGGCGCGGCCCTAAAAAAAAGAGAGAGAGAAAGAAGGTGCTAAATCATCATTAGGCATTAGGGAAATGCAAATCAAAAAAATATATATATATATATAAATATATGTATATATATATATATATGTGTGTGTGTGTGTATGTATGTATGTATATATATATATATATATATATATATATATATATATATATATATATGCCTGGATCTTTATGCTGTATGAGATACCACTTTACATGCATTATGATGACCATTATCACAAGGAAAAAAGAGAGAGAGGAAAAAAAGAGCAAGTATTGGCACAGATGTGGAGAAGTTAGAACTCTCATGCATTGCTGGCGAGAATGTGAAATGGAACAGCCCCTACGGAAAAGCTTGGTAGTTCTGCAAAAAGTTAAACATAGAATTAGCATACGATCCAGCAATTCCAGGTATATATTCTAGGTATATGCTCAAAATAATTGAAACTAGGAACTCAAAGAGATCATTATACAGCAATGTTCACAGCAGCATTATTCACAGTAGTGAGAAGATGGTAACAATCCAAATATCTATCAAAAGATGAGTGGATAAACAAAATATGGCATATTTCTACAATGGAGTATTACTCAACCATTGAAAGGAATGAAACTCCGATGCATGCTACAATATGGATGGGCCTTGAAATCATTATGCTAAGAAATAGGCCAGATACGAAGGACAAATACTATATGAGTCTACTTATATGAAGTACCTAGAATTGACAAATCCATGGAGACAAAAAGTAGAACAGAGATTATCAGGGGCTGGGAAGAGGGTAATAAGGAGTTATTGTTCAATGGGTAAAGAGTTTCAGTTTGGGAAGATAAAAACATTCTAGAAATGGATAGCAGTGATGATTGTGCAATATTGTGAATGCAGTTAATACCGCTGAACTGTACATTTCAACATGGTTAAAATGATAAATTTTATGTTACGAATATTTTACCACAATTTTTAAAAATTTAATTATAAGAAAAGGAAACAATAATTTAAAAATTTTCCTACAAAAAACTGTCAAGCTCAAATGACTTAGATAAGTTCTATCAGACTTTTTTGTGTGCAGTACTTTCAGTCTTATTTTCTTTAACACACACAACAGATTGTCCTTACGTCATTTGTGGCTCTACTTGCATTTCCTTGAGCTATCTTTCTTTGCTTTTACCACCTCAACAAGTTCTGTATGTCATTTCAGGTGCCTTCTTTGTCCTCCTAGATACAGCTTCTGCTATCTTCATCCCATCTTTCAGATGTATTTACTGGATCCATCGTCAAAGTCTGTTCCAAAAGGTTCTGTTGTTTTGTTGTCCAAGAGGTGAAATCTGTGCATGGACTTTCAAATTGTTCCAAAGTTGTTGTACTGTCAGTTTGAGGCTCTACTCTACACAGTATACCATCTTTTTGTAAGAGTCAAGTTTTTGGAGACTCTTTTCTGTCAATAAATTCTTTGGCAATTCTCTTGACGTCCAGAAGAAGAATGTGTGTTCGTGTTAAGTGGCAATAACTTCCCATCTTGAATTTGTTTCAGCAAGGAACAGACTCATAGCCTTAGTCAGTAATTGCATATCAGTTCTCATCTGACCAATTTTTACTGCCATTTTCACATTCAACAGGTGATGTCTCTGCATTCTTAGATACCTGACACATACAAACCTCAACTTCCTCTTTCTCTTTCCTGATTTACTCATTACTCTCTCCTGTTTTGCCAGAGCAGCTATTACCATTTCTTTGCAGGTGATGTGTTTCATTTAAGTACAGTAAGCTTGCAAGTTAGAGACTTTGAAAAGTTTTTCCATTTCATCCATCATTTTAACCAGTCCTGTATCACAGAAAAGTGATTTCAGGTCTTCCATGGATTTTAAGCTTTTTTCTGACTTTCCTTTTTCTTGTGGGGATATAACTGACATATAACATTGCATTCGTTTCAGGTATTATATAAGATAATGATTTGATATTTCTTTTTCCTCAAGTGTTTTTTTTTTTCCTGGAGATCTTTTTTCTCCTTTGCCATTAATGCCTTTTGTCTAATTTCCTCTTCTTTCTCTTTAGTTATACAAGCAGCTCTTAATTCAGCTCATCTCTGTTTTTCTTTAGCTTCTTCAATTTTCCTTCTGCTTTGCTTTTTTCTCTGCTTCTTCCTTGGCTCTTTCTTCTTTGAATTTTTTTTTTAAATTCTTACATAAGAGTTATGCTCATTATCAACTATCATTTCTTTTTTTCCCTTTGTGTCCTTGTTGCACTATTCTGCTTCTCGATCTATCTCTTTTCATTATGCCATTCTGCTTTTTTTTTATTTAAAGAGGAATATCCTCTCCAAGAATAAAAAAGTATAACAGCAGGAGTGAAACGCCCATATATCACCAAATGATGAATCTGTATCACCAAGTTCAGGAACTTTTTTTTTTCGTCATCTGGAATGCATTTTAAACACTTGGGACAATACCTAGAAGAAACTGTAATCTGCTTCACTTTTAGAAGGAACTGAATTATCCAAAGTAAAATATACATTGTTAATTTCTGCTCTTTTCACTGGACCAAACATTTCATGAGCTTTAGTTATGCAAGTGAAGTTGTCACTGCTTTTGGTATTGTCTTAAAACCACTGCTTTATATGCTGCTTTGGTCTGTCTCTGTGTAACTTTGTACCTTACGTGGACAAGTCCAAGAGCTAAACAATGATCCCGGTTCTTCTAGTCTTTGGGGTCAAGTGTTTCAGCATGAGAAACTATTCTAGCTGCAATCCTTCATCTTGTTTCCTCTGACAGCTCCTTCTTATCCCCCAGTTCCAAAGGTCAGAGCATGGTGATGGCAGTGCTCAGGGCCAGCCCTGCCAGCACAGGGGCTCACATCCAATGGTAAAATCTTTACTTTATGAAAATAAAAATTCTTATACAAACCTGAATTTTCTTTAGTACAACTGGTGTTTCCTGATCCCAGACATGGCTAGTTCCTCCATCAGTAATATATGCTTTACATGCTGTGACCATCTGATTTGTTACCTAAGATAAACATAAGTCCAAAATAACTACAGATAAAGAAAGAAAATGAAAGTTAAGTTTTTTAACCACAAGCATAAAAATATGATAAATAGCAAACTTATGAAAAGAACAACTACAGAATATAAAAAACAAAGAAATACACATTCCTGTCAAGACAAAGAAAATCCAAGTCACATTTACCTAAGTCAGCATGACTGGGGCCATAAGTTTCAAAGTCAACTATATTTTCCCCTTGTCTATTTTTCCTCCATTAGGTCTTGACCCAGTCCAAGAGTGATCCTTCACCATCCTTCAACATGCAAACTAAATATTAAGTTAGTCACCATCCTTCAACATGCAAACTAAATATTAACCGTCTCTCAGATTCCCCAAAACAGGAGAAAAAAAAAAAAAGCAAGATAGCCATTTACGTAGTCAGGAGGTTACAATAAGGTGGCAGGCTGACACACAGAAATTTTTGGAGAACTTGGGAGTTCCCATAATGGCTCAGAAGAAATGAATCTGACTAGTATCCACGAGAACACGGGTTCAATCCCTGGCCCCGCTCAGTGGGTTAAGGATCCAGTGTTGCTATAAGCTGTGGTGTAGGTCACAGATGTGGCTCACATCCTGCATTGCTGTGGATGTGGTGTAGGCCAGCGGCTACAGTTCCAATTCAACCCTTAGTCTGGGAACCTCCACATGCTGCAGGTACAGCCCTAAAAAGACAAAAAAAAAAAAAAAATTGGGGGTGTTGGGGAAGGGTCGTGGGGGATGGAGGAAAGGACTAGAGAAAGTCAGAACCCACTCTGAAGAAGGTTACTTGAAGGTGGAAATTTTTCAAGACAGAGACAATGTGAGGTGCCCCTCAGTTGTAACCCAGGACACTGAATTTGGAGCAACTTGCACAGCAGGCAGCAGTGACATATGCTGAAAGTACAAAGCTCTAAGGGTGGCCCACAGTCTTGGAGAGGTATGGCCCAGGTAGCTACTGCCCCATCAGGAGGACATATCAGACGTACCCCTCCCAGCCGTACATCATCCCCTTACTCACAAGAGACAGACTACAGTAAACAGAACAGGGAGGCAAATCGGAGTCTCAGAGACAAAAATGGGCAATGAAGGATCACTGAGCAACTGAAGAAAATAAACATGGTATCAAGCATTAAGTCCAACAAAGAGAGAAAAATACAGAAATGGTATACCTAAATTTTTTTTTTTTTTTTTTAAGAGCTGCATCTGTGGCATATGGAAGTTCCCAGCCTAGGGCTCAAATTGGAGCTGCAGCTGCTGGCCTATACCACAGCCACAGCAATGCTGGATCCTTAACCCACTGAGTGAGGACAGGGATCGAACCCGTATCCTCATGAACAGGGTTCATAACCCCCTGGGCCACAATGAGAACTCCTTAAAATTCTTTAAAATACCTTGTATTGACTAAACTAGTTCATGAGAAAGATACTGGAGGATTTTTACATCATGGAAAGAAATCAGCTAAAGTATTGGAAATTGAAATTTTTATTGATAAACCAATCAGCAAGTGGGACATAAATGAAAAATGAATGAATGAGCTGGAAGGTGAAAGGACAAAGATGGACCAAAAAAAAAAGTAGTTAAGGAACATGGAAGTTAGATTCAAGGAGAGAGAATAAATTTAATAGGTTGGATAATAAATAATGGCAGAGGTAAAGAGGAAAATTTCCCAGGAATGAAGACAAGGAAAGTCTTCGGAATGAAACAATGGAGCAAGTATAAAACAAGATAAATGTAAAAAACAAAGCAAAACAAAAACATCACTTTGAAAGTTTAGAAATTCAAGAATAAAGAAAAAAATCCTAAAAGCTTCCTAGGAGGATAAAATAGCTTTCCTACATAGGAAAAACAATCAGATTAGCATCAAATTTCTTAACAGTCGTGGACAGTAGACAACAATATCTTCAGAGTTTCAGGAAAAAAATTACCTTGAACTTAAGAATCCCAGGGAGTCCCCTCATGGCTCAGCAGGTTAAGGATATGGCATTGTCACTGCTGTGGCCCAGATCATGGTTCAGTCCCTGACCCAGGAACTTCTGCATCCTGTGGGTGAAGCCAAAAATATAAATAAAAACAACTCTTAAAAAAAAAAAAATCCCAGGAGTCCCTGCTGTGGCGCAACAGCATAGGTGGTGTCTCTATAGCGCCAGGATGCAGATTCAGTCCCCAGCCTGGCACGGTGGGTTAAAGGATCTGCTGTTGTCACAGCTGTGACATGAGTCACATCTGCAGCTCCGATCTGATGCCTGGCTCAGGAATTCCATATGCCACGGGGTGGACAAAAAAGAAAAAAAAATGGCACAAATGAACCTATCTACAAAACAAACAGATTCACAGACATAGAGAAAACACTCGTGATTGCCAAGGGGGCTGGGGGGAGGGAGTGGGATGAACCAGGGGTTTGGGGTTGGTAAATGCAAACTATTACATTTAGAATGGATGGGTGATGAGGTCCTGCTCTTTAGCACAGGGAACTATATCCAGTCTCCTGGGATAGACCATGATGGAAGCCAATATAAAAAAAATGTGTATTTTATGTGTGTGTGTGTGTATGTATGTATATATATATATATATATATATATATATATGTCACTTTGCTGTACAGCAGAAATTGGCACAACACTGTAAATCGACTATACTTTAACTTTAAAAAATCTAAAATAAATAAATAAAATTTAAGGAGTTCCCGACATGGCTCAGAGGAAACCAGTCTGACTAGTATCCATGAGGACACAGGTTTGATCCCTGGCCTCACTCAGTAGGTTGGGGATCCACTGTTGTCGTGAGCTGTGGTATAGGTCACAGACAAAGCTCAGATCCCACGTTGCTGTGGCTGTGGTGTAGGCTGGCAGCTGCAGCTCCAATTCAACACCTAGCCTGGGAACCTCCATATGCCATGGATGTGGCCCTATAAAGCCAAAAAAATAAAAAATAAAATAAAATAAAATTTAAAAATTAATATTTGGGAGGTCCCGTTGTGGCTCAATGGTAACAAATCCAACCTGTATCCATCCCTGGCCCCACTCACTGGGTTAAGGATCCCACGTTGCCGTGAGATGTGGTGTAGGTTGCAGACGCAGCTCAGGAGTCTGGCGTTGCTGTGGCTGTTGTGTAGGCCAGCACTACAGCTCCAATTCAACCCCTAGCCTGGGAATTTTCATGTGCCATGGGTGTGGTCTTAAAAAAAAAAAAAAAACTAACATTTGAGAGATAGGACAAACTGAGGTAATTTTCAGACATGTAGGAATTCGGGGGGGTTACCAGAGAGACCCACTCTGCAAAAACTACTTGAGAATTTTTTTCAGCAAAAGAAATAAGAAGTCCAAGACAGGGGAAGATTTGAAAGTCACAGAACAGAGGTGATCAAAGAAACTAGTAATATTTTGATATTAGTTTAAACACCTGTGTGTTCTTTTTAGTTTTACTGGAGTATAGTGGACTTACAATGTTGTGTTAGTTCCTGGTATTCAGTTATACATACATATATATGTATACATACATATATCTCCATTCTTTTTCCCCATATAGGTTATTATAAGCTATAGAGAAGATTTTTCTGTGCTATACAGTAGGTTCTTATTATCTCTTTTATACAGTAGTGTATATATGAACACCTGTTGATTTGTAATGTTGAAAAAATAGTAACAACAATATGGAACTAGAAATCTCAATGTGCAGCAAGGAGGGAGACAAGTGACAGGGAAGAAACCTAAGGTTCTTGCCTTGTTTAGGACACAAATATTATTAAATCTATCCTTTGATTTAAAAAAAAAAAAAGTTGGGGCATTCCTGTTGTGAGTCAATGGGTTAAGAACTGGACATAGTATCCATGAGTGTATGGGTTTGATTCCTGGCCTCGCTCAGTGGGTTAAGGACCTAGCATTGCCCTGAGCTGTGGTGTAGATCGCAGACACAGCTCAGATCCCAAGTTGCTGTGGCGGCGGTGTAGGCAGCCCCAGCTCTGATTCGATGCCTAGCTGGGGAACTTCGATATGCCGCAGGTGTGGCCATAAAAAGAAAAAAAAAGTTGGAATATGACTGCTATGTTTTGTTTGAATCATTTACAAATTTTCTATTCCATAGTGTTTCTTGGATGATTTTTCCAACTATTTAAAATAATCACGTGGCACTACACAGGAAGATTTTACATAAATCTTTTACAGAAATTTTTACACAAAAATTTACATATATCTACAGCATGGATGGAAGCAGCTAAAGAAACATTATTCATAGCAGACATAGTTCCTAGCTCTTGAGCAAAACTATCTGGAAGGAATAAATTAGAAAACCACCAGGTATATTTAAAGAAAAAACCTGAGGACTTACCTCTGAGAAGCAGAAAGGTCACCCTTCAATTAAGTACAACTGACTCTTTCCTTGTCCATTAAGTATGACAATCCAGAGCTCTGAGAGGCACCCAAACTTCCCATTTCCTTTCCCTGGCCTGGATGGAAAGCACTGTTAACCTTTTCACGGGGTCACATGTGTGATTTCTTCCCTTGGAAATTTACCTTGATAAACAATGAGGTCATTCTCTCAGAAGTATTATAATACCTTGACACGCTGTGAATCATTCTGATGGCATTTATCAAATTTTGTATTCCATGTGCCATGGAAACCTAAAATTGAAATAGATTAAGTGAATTCTCTCGTATGTTTATATTTTTTAATAACCAGTATCCTATAATATACAAAACTCTAAACACACATAAAATAGTATAACATTTTAATCTTTTTTTTAGGGGGGGCTATGCCCTTGGCATGTGGACGTTCCCTGGCTAGGATCAAACCCACACCACTGCAGCAACCCAGGCTAGTGACAAAGCCAGATCCTTAACCTGTTTCGCCACAGAAGAATTCCTTTTTTATTTTACTTTATTTGTTTTGGCCTAACATTTTAATCCTGAAGTTAAATTTTACCAAATGCAATGTAGTATCTTCCGCTGGCTCTTGGAACAGAGGAAGAACAGCACTTTTGCCAAAGTAATAAGGTAATGCAAGGTGCTAACAAGAGAAACTAGGTGAAGAGAATTCTGTACTGTCATTGCAATTTTTCTTTACAACGTAAACTTAAAAGTTTATTTAAAGATAAATTGGGAGGTGAAAGTGATTTTAAGGATTAAGAGCTCATGTTGCTCTCTTTATAGATGAACCATGGCTATCTCGAGGGGTAAAGGGACTAATGTATGGTCAGAAAGCTAGTTAGAAACAGAGATCGGTCTGTAACGCATTTCCACTTATTCAACCTAATTCACCCGTTCAGCAAACCTACTAAGTGCCACTAGGTTTTGAGAATATTGGGAGAAATCTGATATAAGGACACTATCCCAGAGGTCAAGACAGAGCAGAAAGGATGCATACAAACAAGGGAAACAAGTAGAACAGCGCAGAGCTAAGTGGAGCAAGTACAAGCAAGATATCAAATAGTCTCTAATGCGCACTGAAAGCGTACTATGTGCCAAGCACTAGGCGAAGAGCTTCATACATTATCTTAATTTATGATGACAATGACCATTTGAGGTAAGTTTGATCTCATCAGATTTAGAACATCACTGATTGTAAAAGTGCACCATTGCTGCACGTGCTACTGAGAAAGGAGGGGAAATGCCCAGGATGGGGAGTCTAAGCCCTACATACAACTAAGCCACCCATGGGATACACCCCTCTGTAAAAGGTAAGCATGAAATTAACAAGCCATAGAGGAAAAGACAGGAACAAAGCCCACATATCCCAATCCTGCTCCCTTTTCAGAATTTGTATCACAAGTTGGTGCTCACTCACTGCAGTCTGAATTCATATCAATGGTAGGGAAAACAAAACAAAAATAAAACACTATGCCCCAAGCAAAGAACTAATAATTTCAGACGGTGTTAAGTCACATTCACAATGATTCATAAAACTTGACTGAGTGTAAGATGTGCTCTGAGTACAGCAATGTTAAAATGAGAGGGAAAAAAATGAGTCTTACCACCTGTAAAGTGTCATGATTATTCCCACATTGCAAATGAGAAAACAAAGATGTAGAGAGGAACTTGTACAGCCAAGGTCCCACAGCTGTAGCTTAACCACAGCTCTGTGCCTGAGATTTTGAGACCCTGCTTTTAACCTGGATGCAAATCACTATGGAAGAACAGTGGGAGGTCAATGGCATCCCACCCTCAAAAAGCTTGCCTTTTAATTGCTAGGACAATATAAAATATATGAAGTTCTTTATTAGTGGTGGTGGAATAAATAAAACCAGGAAGAACAACTATTGATTAGTGTACTGTATGTCCCCTGTATGAGGTATAATCATGACGTAATTAAATCAGTAGTATGTGGTTTATGAAAATTAGTATCATTGCTTTGTAGTTAACCTTGTATGTCAGAATTCATATTATATGTGATATCTGTAGATAAAAAGATTCTAATAAGGAGTTCCCACTGTGGCTCAGTCAGTTAAGAACCCAGCGTAGTGTCCATGAGGTTGCAGGTTTGATCCCTGGCCTTGTTCAGTGGGATAAAGATCTGGCATTACCCCAAGCTGCAGCCTAGGTCATAGATGCGGCTCAGATCTGAAATTGCTGTGGCTGTGGCTTAGGCTGGCAGCTGCAGCTCCGATTCAACCCCTGGCCCAGAAACTTCCACAAGTGTGGTCATAAAAAGAAAAAAAAAATTTTTTTAAAGATTCTAACAAAAATATGCCCAGGGAGTTCCTGTCATGGCTCAGTGGTTAACAAATCCGACTACGAACCATGAGGTTGCGGGTTTGATCCCTGGCCTTGCTCAGTGGGTTAAGGATCCGGGGTTGCTGTGAGCTGTGGTGTAGGTCACAGACGCGGCTTGGATCCCGCATTGCTGTGGCTGTGGTAAAGGCTGGCGGCTACAGCTCCTGTTAGATCCCTCGCCTGGGGACCTCCATATGCCGCAGGTGAGGCCTTATAAAAGGCAAAAAGACAAAAAAAAATGCTTAGAAAGAGTCCCCTCCACTCTCAATGAGGCAACTCTACAAAGAATGAAGAAAGCTTGGGGACACCAGGAAAATGCCCTTCACCTGAATTTTAAACATCATTATTTATAAAGTTAGCTCCTTGAGTGCACAGTGCTCAACAATCTATACATAGTGTTCAGACATTTTATACACAAATTATCTAACAGTAGAAATGCCTATAGAACAATATCAGGATGATGAAAATGAAACATGAAACATAAAATTCATTAAATTTTATCAACAAGAAATGGAAGGGTGAGCCCTCTACACTTTTCCTGCTCAACTGACAAACTAAACAGTAACTGCTGGTGGCTATTAATGAGAATGAAGAAAATGAGAAAAAACGTTTTTTGAAATTACAGAAATAGTGAGTTTATGAGAGGGAAGCATTACATGACTCCATACCATCAGTACTTCTCTAATTTCAAAAGATAATCTTTGAAATAGTTCTATATCAAAGAATGTAAAAAGCTCAATAATAACAAAATGATACTACTACTAATAATAAGGTACATGCATGGCTAGAGCAACTGAACAAAATTTTTTTAAATTACTGGGATGGAAAGAAAACCAAAACTAAAAGATTTGAAAATTATATGAATTTAAACAAGCCTTTTCAATCAAGAAGCTGAAATTAGTATACCATAAAATTTAGAGGTCTTGATAACAATAAAAAGCTCTGTACCTTTCTTCCAAGTTTACTTTTTATAATGAAAAGTTTTAAATATATAAAAAAGTAGAGAGGATATTATAAGGACTATGTATATTCATCACTAGGTTTGACAAACGTTAACATTTTCCTATGTCCACTCGATCTATTACTTTTCACATCCAAGAGCCTACTTGTCAGCAGTCCTTCTAGACTGGGCTTTAGGTACATGTGTATATTTTTTTTCTTTTTTCAGCCATACCCACAGCATATGGAAGTCCCCAGGCCAGAGATTGAATCCGAGCCACAGCTATGACCTATGCTACAATTGCAGCAATGCCAGATCCTAAACCCACTGCATGGGGCTGGGGATCCAACCAGCACCTCTTCATAGACAAGCCAGATCATTAATCCACTGCACCACAGCAAAAACTTCTAAATGCACTGATTTTTAAAACTACACTTTAAAAAGCATACTTACAAGGTCATAGTTATAGAGTGGTTGACATACTTTTTCTAAAGTGTATAAATATCTGACATTATCTTTTGATTCATTTGCTGTATCTGTGATTCTTGCATCCAACTCACGCCAGTTCTAAGAAAAGAAAGTATAAGAATGAAGTATAGGAATGAAACATCCAAACAGATCAGTGCGCTAAGGTTTAATTAAGAAATTCAAGCTGTCTTCCCTAACCATACATATACTAAAATAATATATACTTAGATGTGATTGATAGATCTTTTTCTTATATTATTTAGGCCTAAGGTGATTATAAACACCTTAAGTGACTTACTAAAACTGAAAACTCATTCTGTTTGTAATTAGCATCTGTCTATAGGCTTAAAACAGACCTGCTTCTACCTGGAGTGACTTTTCTAGGTTAGTTATTTGTGCCATTATTCTTAGTCTTTAAGAATGGATCAGGGAGTTCCCTTTGTGGCTCATTGGTTAACGAATCTGACTAAGAACCATGAGGTTGCGGGTTCGATCCCTGGCCTTGCTCAGTGGGTTAAGGATCTGGCGTTGCCGTGAGCTGTGGTGAAGGTCACAGATGCGGCTCGGATCCCGCATTGCTGTGGCTCTGGCGTAGGCCGGCAGCTATAGCTCCTGTTAGACCCCTAGCCTGGGAACCTCCATATGCCGCGGGTGCGGCTCTACGTAAAAGGCAAAAAGACAAAAAAAAAAGAATGGATCAAATTACTAAAACAGAACATTATTTCACGAAAATATTCCCATTAGGAAAGTGAACTTTTAATATCTAGCAAGAATGTGCAGAGATACTCAGGAACCATGGTAGATTTCCTCATCCAACAGCTATACCAATTGATTAATAGCCATAGTAATAACGAACTACTAGAAACAGCACAAAATAATGTCTGAAATCTTTTGAATGGGGAAAGATATAAACAGACAATTCACAGGAGAATAAATGCAAATAGCCAATACATTTAAAAGATGTACAACTTCACTACTAATAATATAGAAAAGACAAAATACAAGACATTTTCCACATATCAGAATGGCAAAAAAATATTAACTGATAATAGCAAGTATTAATAAAGTTATGGAGTACACGCCCTAGGGAAATATTTGCTTGTATGCATACAGAGGCTTGAACTGTAGTAATATTTGTGAATGCATAGAAAAGGAACACTTTTTTTCAAGAAGTTAAATAGAGTTACTATATGACCCAGAAATTCCACTCCTAGGTATATATCCCCACAAAATGGTAACATATGTCCACACAAGAACTTGTACAAGAATGTTCACAGCAGCATTATTCATAACAGCCAAAAAGTAGAGACAATGCAAATATCCATGAACTGATGAACAAAATGTGGTATTATTATTATTATTACCATAGAGGAATATTATTCAGCTATGAAAAGGAATAAGTACTGACACATGCTACAACATGGATAAACCTTGAAAACCATACATCAAGTGAAAGAAGCCAGTAACAAAAGACCACATGTTATATGGTTCCATCTATTCAAAATGTCTAAAACAGGCAAATCTATAGAGATAAGAAGTAGACTGGTGGTTACTTAGGGCTGGTGTGTAGGGAAGAAGACAGGTGGAAGTGGGAGGTGATAGCTAAAGGGTGCAGGGTTCCTCTCTGAGGTGATGAAACTGTTCTAAAAGTAGCTGTGTCGATGGTTGCACAACTCTGGGAATATACTAAAAACCACCAAAATTTACTCCTTAAATTGTATGTGAATTATATCCCTAAATGTGAGAAATGAATAGAATGTGAATTATATTTCAAGACTGTTGAATAAAAGAAAGGGAATAATTTGACTGTATAAAAATAGGAAAATTATTATATAAAATCTAGTGCAGTAATATGTTGGAAAGCCACACAGCTTTACCTGAGAGGCATAACTCTCCAAGATATGCTGTTGCGGGAGAGGGGGATTCAAGAAAAACAGAGTATGACAGTATGTAATTTCTAAAATTAGAAACATAAAACATATATATTTAAAGGAAAAATAAAGAAACAGAAAAGGATCTGGAAAGAATCGAACCAAACTGTTAAGAAATACGACCTCTAGGAAAGATGGAATAGTGGGGATGAGGTGTACGATAGAAAGCATGTTTGCTTTTGACTTTCTATGTAGTTCTCTACCTCAGTGAGCCTCTACTGACTTACAATTTCAAAAATCATTTTAAAATAAATGGCAATCACCCCATAGCAGTACTGTCGAAATGGCTGTGTGAAACACTGAGAAATAAATCTATATTTCTATACTTCCTTTTCCTCTTCTGAAAGTAATTACGGTAGATGAGAAAGCCTCACTCAGAGTTTAACATTTCTAAATATATGATGCAAAGTATATGATGCAAATTCAAGAAGCGTGATTTTCCAGTTGGTTATTCTGAAGTATACCAAACTTGAATATAGAAAGCCCTTTTACCTTTAAGAGCTTGGAGTGTGCAACATTAAGCACATTTATAACAGCTTTGCAACTTGGTCCTTTAATCTGTTCAATGATATAATTGAATTTGGCTGACATGCATTTCCAGTGTTCCAATTCGGTGAGTGGACCTGAGTCATCAGCTTCTTTTCTCATTTGCTCACTCTCAATAAGTACCTACAATCGAAAAATTCATAGTACAAAAATTTTACTTTTTACTTTAAAAACTTCATTGTTTACACCTTTTATAAGAAAGCTAAAAGTATGAATAACGTTCAACATTGAATAATATGAAAAACTCTTAGCAGACTAAGACTAGAAATAGCAAACATACACATGAAAATGAAATTTTAGAAAATAACACTTTAAAACCAAAGACAAGACAATTTTGCCACTATCACCCCCTACTTCCTTTCAACCAGATCATGGAGATCATAGAACAAGATAAGTAAAGTAAACAAAAGGTAGAAGAATTGGAAATGAAAAAATAAAAATGAAGAATCACAGATGGAATGGCTGGCTATATTTTAGTAATTAAAGAATATCTAAAGACAACTTTTACAATTAATGAAAGTGAACCATTCAGTGATGTTTCTGGCTGTATATATAAATATCAGTAGCATTTCTTTATAAGCTATCTAGCAATTTGAAAATGTAATTTCTAAAATAATGGCATTTGCTATAACAAATAATAACAATGATTACATATCTAGATATTAACAAATGATGTGAAAGATCTTTTTGGAGAAAATTAGAAAACTTACTTTCAGCACACAAAAGAAGACCTAAATAAATGGAGAGCCATACCATGTTCACGGATGGAAAAATTCAATAATATAAAGATGGCAATTTTCTCCAAATTAATGTATATATTCAATGAAATTTCGAATCAAAACCTCACCAAGGTTTTTTTCTGATACTTAATAAACTAGTCTTAAAAACAAGTAATAATCAATGAATTTTCTAAAGAAAAATACTGAAAGGGACTGGTCATACCAAATGCTGATTTAGTAAAAGCTCCAGAAATTAAAAGCAGCATGGTATGACTGCAAAAAAACAAATCAGCAGTGGGATAGATTAAAGGGTCTAAAAACCTGATGGATATTACAAATTTGTTAGGAAAGAATGTATTATTAAATAAACAGTTCTGGGACAACTGGCTAACCATATGGAAAAATACAAAATATGATTCCTATCATTATACATACAAATAATTTCATACAGATTAAAAACCTAAATGCTGGAAACAAAATTGTGAAACTTTTTAAGAAAATAAAGAAGACAAAAGTAAAGCTATAAAGAAAAGCATGGGACTGAACATTACAATTGTCAAGAAGATGGTTACCACTAGGGAGAAGAAAAGGGACTTAAAATTGGGAAGAGAAATGTAGTTACAGGGTTTGTTTGCTATATTAGTTTTCGTGTTTTTTTTTCTTTCTTTCTTTCTTTTTTGGCCAACACTCCTAGCCTTGGCGGAGTTTCCAAAACCATCTGATTTTTCAACTCCAACTGCACCTCCCTCCTTTTAATCATTCTAAGAGACATACAATTAGAAATGCTTTCCTCTAACTTCTGCTTGCTCAAGATTTTTCTCTCCTAGTCCTTATTCAACTGAACATTTTCTTTCCTAGTTCCCCTGTCTTGTGCTCATGAACTAGAGATCTGTGAGTTGGCTTCCAGAGTCCTCTTTCTGTTTAGAGCAATTATACGGTATCTGGTTTGGGGCAGCATTTGTAGTGTAAGTTGGCACCTCTCAGAATGCTGACATGGCCCTCATTCTTATCACTGCTTTTCTTACAGCCAGAGAAAATGAATTTGGCCAGAAAGCTGCAGACTTGCCACTGTAGTACTGATATGAAAAAGCCTAGTTTCAACCTCTCTGTTAATACAGACAATGCCATTGATCAACCAAGAGGTATTAAATGTCTAGCACTGTGGCTATAATCTCTTTATTGTGTCTTTTTCCTCTCTCTCTAATGAAGAGCATAAACAAGATATAAGGTATTGGAGATAAATGCTGGTTACTCCTGATTCTTCATTATTTCATTCTCATGCCATATTGTTATGGTTTCCTCCTTTTTAATTATTTTTTTATATTTTTTTTTGGCCACAACCATGCACAGCATATGGAAGTTCCCTAGTCAGGGATTGAACCCACAGCAGCTGGAATTTTAATCCACTGCGCCACAAAAGAACTTCCTGGTTTCCTCCTTAAAGTGAGCAATATCTTAACATTGATTTTAAGTGGTCCAAAAAGAACAATGACTTTGCACTAAAATAAGAATAGGCTGTTTCACAACAGAATCTGGAAGACTCCTCTTCCCTTTCCTTTTAGGGCCAAAATGCAGTGACTAGGACACAGACGAGAACTGCAACTCATACCTGATGAAATCCCTCAAGTCAGCTCACCTGTTCAATCTGTTTGTACCATATCATCAGCACGTCCTCTAGCTGACGAACAGTTTCCGAATTGCTAGCTGCAACTGTCACTTCTTCAAAGGTATGCAGTTTGGAAAAATCAATGTTGTCTATCTTCTTTAACTTAACTGTTCCCTCAATACTTATTCTAGCACCTAAAAAGGAAAAAATAATATTGAGAAGAGATGTTTAATGTCAATGTGTTAAATGTCAACGTGTGGTTTCAAACTGTAATTAACTAAAATGTTAAGGATCTAATACTTTACAGAAACATAATTCTAGTTGATCGTTAGATTTTGACTATGACTTGTTAATAAAATTTTATAGTTTAACAATATGAAATAATATAATTATATATTTTAAAAGAGTCCAGGGAGTTCCCATCATGGCTCAGTGGTTAACAAATCTGACTAGGAACCGTGAGGTTGCGGGTTCGATCCCTGGCCTTGCTCAGTGGGTTAAGGATCCGGCGTTGCCATGAGCTGTGGTGTAGGTTGCAGACGTGGCTTGGATCCCATGTTGCTGTGGTTGTGGTGAAGGCCGGCGGCTACAGCCTCTGTTAGATCCCTAGCCTGGGAACCTCCATATGCTGCGGGTGCAGCCCTAGATAAGTCAAAAAGAAGACAAAATAAAAAATGGAGCTGGAGGAATCAGGTTCCCTGACTTCAGACTCTACTACAAAGCTACAGTCATCAAAACCGTATGGTACTGGCACAAAGACAGAAATATAGATCAGTGGAACAGGATAGAAAGCCCAGAATTAAATCCACGCATCTATAGTCAACTAATCTATGACAAAGGAGCCAAGAATATACATTGGACAAAAGACAGCCTCTTCAATAAGTGGTGCTGGGA